>PVJA010001385.1:0-46084 GCA_004027025.1 Myocastor coypus | reverse complement strand
AAGGTTAAGATTAGGGGCCTTTAAGAGTAAGTCTCAGGGCCCGGCAGGATGGCTCAGTGGTCTAAAGCGCCTGCTTGGGAGCTTGGGCAGCTTCAGGGACCGCGGTTCGACCCCTGGCACCACATGCTGTGCCAGCCCTGCCCTCGGGGTGGGCTGAGCCAGCCATAAAAAATGAGTGAATAAACAAATAAAGGTTCTGAAACAAGAAAAAAAAAAAAAAGAGTAAGTCTCAAAGGTGGATGCATCATGACAGGACAAAGGTGGATGCATCATGATAGGACCGGTGACCTTACGAAGGGTCAGAGGAAGCTACCTAGGTGCTTTTTTGCCCTCCCATCCCTTTTGCCTTGCAAGGACCCAGTGTTCAATCTGGGAGCAGAGACTGAGCCCTTGATCTTGGGACTTGTGAGAAATAGATTTCTATTACTTACCCAGTCTCAATCATTTTATTATAGCAGCACAAATAGACTAATACAATAGCTAAATAAAGAAGAAACTTAGAGATATGGCAACAAAAAAATAATTAAATTGAAACACAAAAAAGAGTGGGGAAAAATACAAACATAGCATCCAGGAATTGTGAGATAATATTCCTGGAAGGAGGAAACATTTCAAAAATATTTGAAAAGTAATTAGTCAAGAATTTTCAAAAAATAACAAAAGACACAAGTTAGGGTGGGGAGATAGCTCAGCAGTTTAAGCACCTGCCTGGCAAGCATGAGGACCCAGGTTTCATTCCTGGTACCACATGCCATGCCAGCTCACAACCCTGGGTGTGCTGAGCTGGCCACCAAAACTAGGCATGGTGGTACATCCCTATAATCCCAGGGCTGGGGAGGCCGAGACAGGAGAATCCCTATGAGTCTGAACTGCATACTGAGACCCCGTACCAAACAAGTATATAACTAAAAGATTTAAAAATTCTAATAAAAGAAAAGACATGAATTATAGCTTTAAGATGCTCAGAAATAACAAACAAAAGAAATACCTTTCTAGCTCTCAAAATCACACTTAGATACATGAGATTCAAAGTGCTGAGAACTGAAGACGAAAAGAAAATCTTGAAGGTAGCAAGTGAAATATACACAAAGAAACAGGAATTACACCAGACATACACAGAAAATACATTCCATGCTGTGGGCCTATTTTCTAAACATTAATTAGTTTACAGCCTTAATGTGGAGTTGTAACGACACAGAGCCAAGGACACACTGTGAGAACGGTCAGGACTGCGCACACAACCTGCTTGCGAAGGCACAGAAGCCTCCTGTGTTGCTTCCAGACCCCCAAGCTGTCGGACGTGGCGAGTGTCTGTTCTCTACCAGGAGAAAATTACAGCATCTGCTGTCATTAAGAGCAGGCAAAGTCATGCATGTCTAAGTTTGCACAAGCACTTGCTGTGGTGCCTAGGAGACGGTCCCCATCTGTGAGCATCCCAAGATCTTGCTTCTCCAACACCAAGTCTGCTGCACCAGGCTGGGACTGACTCAGTGAACTCACAGCTTCAACAGCATCCCTTATGATAGTTTCCATCAGGCCCTGGTGTGAGAACCCCCAGCCCTTACCTTACAGTCTCCTGGCTACTTGTCACTAATGCTGACTCCTGTGATTCCATCTTGATTTTAATAATTCCCGTACATTCCTCATATGTCCCTCTTGTCCTTGGCAGAGTGCGCCCCATGGTTTCCAGGACCAATCGCCCCTTCACTACATCTTTTTCCTGCTTCTTATAGCTGGAGGGCTGCTCTGATTACTGGTCCTGTCTGGTCTCGGGTTGGAGAAGAAGGAATTGATGACAGGGTTTTAGAAGGAGCAGCTCTTAGGCCACGCTTTCCTGGAGTCCACGGCCATTGTTTGTCTTATCTGCTTGCGGAGATGATGGCTGACAGCTGCACGCACTAGATTAGACGCCTTTGGAGGTACGCTTTTGGGGAGGGCTGGCACTCAGGAGGACTGTTGCTCAGACCTTTCCGCGTCTCTCATGCATTTTCTTCTCTTCCGAAGGTATGCAATGCCAATTTAGCCTCTGCAGCCTTGTCCCCAGGTCCTGAGGTAGCTCTGGCAGCCATGGCCAATCAGAGCACACACACCCCTCCCCCACTGGACGTGAGTGACAGATATTTAGTCAGGGCCATAAAGCCCATCTGGCCACATTGATTCAGAAAGTATGACCCGGTCCTAGGCTGAGTCGCTCTAGAGTCTGTGCCAAGCCAGATATCATCTATTCTGCAGTCAGCACGCTGAGACCTTAGAACCTGGACAGACAATAGCTACAAAGCTTGCAAGCAGATGGAAAGCAGCTAGTAAGGGCAGAGCCAAGCCAGTCTGTGTAGCACTGTCTCTCACCAACCAGGAAGATCATGGCTCCAGCCAGTTAAAGGACTGCAAACAGAACACAAGGCAGCAGTTTAGCAGAACCACTTAGTTCTCCTGCAGAATATTAAGACCCAGGCATGCCACACATAGCAACAGTTCGTGTGACGAGATTGTAAAACAAACCCTTACGTGAATGCCTAAGTAAACCTTAGCTTTCTCAGACTTAATTTTCTAAATACTTAAAATACAAAATTTATTATAACCAAGGCAAACCTTCTTATGTTAGTTCTGTTGTAAACATTACCAAGAACAGACTGATATTTTCAAAAGTCTTGTTAGGTTAAACACAAAGACTCTGATAATAATTTCACATTTTGAATCTCTTTTTAATTTTAACCTTGGGGGGGGGGGTGAACTATCTGACCTGAAATTTTTGACTTAAAAGATATGCTACTAGAATATATGATCAATTTACAATCAGAACCTGACTTTTAGAACATTATACAGTGGTGTAGTCACCCAACAGGGTCCTGGGAGAACCCCAAAGCAGAGCTGTGGAATCCAGACTTGCCTTGCACATGGAGCAGGCTGTAGGTTTCTTTACTTTTATTACAGAAAAAAAAAAAAAATTCAGGATGCATAAGTAAGGAGCATAAAATTTCAGCAGAATTTTATTTTATTGTATTCTTGGTGGTACCAGGGATCTAACTCAGGACATTGCACTCGCCAGGCAAGCACGTTTTCCATTGAGCTATCTCCCATCAACAGAATTTTAAAAATATGCTCTCAAGACAAAGAGCATGGACCTCAAAGGGAGAGAGATGGAGATCTTTAAATAATTGAAATAAACCTATCCATCTGGAATGTCTATTTTTAATTTTATTATTACTTTTTTCTTTCTTTTTCTCCTTTTCTTTTTTGGTGATGGAAGTAGGTTGATGACTGAACTCAGGGCTCAAGCCAAGAGTCTAAACTGAAGATTAAGTCATCTTTAATACCAAAGAAAAATGTTTTTTTTTAAAAAAAAAAAAAAAACAGACATGACATTTTTATGGTTATTTCACAGCAAAGGCGAGCAGGAAGTATGAGTTCCCATCAAGCTTCTCACATGCACAACCTCCCCCACTGTTAAATTCCCACACTGCAACAGTATCTGGGTTAAATTGGTTTAATCTCCATTGACACATAACCCAAATCCACAGTTTACATAAGGACTCAGGGTTGGGGTTGGGCATTCCGTGGGCCTCGACAAACACAATGGAAGGAACCTGCGTTTGTGGTGCCATACATAACAGTTTCACATCCCTGAAGCCCTATGGTCTGCTCACCCTCTCCTGCCACTGATCCTGCCACGGCCTTCAGTTCAGTCTTTTCCAGAATGTCATGTAGTGAAAGTCACTTCATAGGTAGCTTCTTCAGATCGGCACCTTTCACCTAGCAGTGTGAACTTAACTTGCTCTGGATCGTTTTGTGGCTTGATAGCTTCTTCTTTACATTGGTGCATGCTGTTTTATTCTGTCCTATGTACCACAGCTCCTGTATCCACTCACCTACTAGTAGGTACCTTTGTAGGAAGGTTTTAGAAAATAAGACAAATGCTATAAGCTTCAGGGGACAGGTTTTCGTGTAGACATTTTCAACCTATTTGGGTGAATAGTGGAGTGGGATTGCCGGATCTTATGCCACGAGTATGTTCCATTTTGTGAGCAACTACCAACCTACCTTAAAGATGAGGTGATCACTGATTTGGCTTCATTAATAGCTACTACGTCTGTTACCAACTTCTGTTCGATGCCCTTCTTGTTTCTATTTCTGTCCTCCACACTTATATGTGGTTTCACTCAAGCATTTTAGCTCTCCATGTCTTTGCTTTCTCAGCATAGCAATGATACTTCTTCATTTTTTACTCAAGAGTTTCACATATACATGTACAACTAATCCTTTGGCCTGTCCTGTGGTGTCTGATATTAATTGGGAAAAATTACATGATTAGTACTTCATTTATTTATTTATTTATTTATTTTTAATTTTTTTTTTTTTTTTTTTTGGTGGGACCAGGGTTCAAACTCACGACCTTGCACTTGCCCAGCAGGCACTTGTGCCTTGGAGCTATCTCCCCAGCCCCTTGATTAGTACTTCAAATGTTACACCTGTTCTTATGTTTCTTCTGTGTTCCCATTATGTATAGGTCATACTTTTTATCGCTGTCCTACAGTTCTCTTGTATCATATAATTTTAATTTTATTTATTTATTTTCTTAAATTTTTGTATTTAGGACAGGGCCTACAGGGTCTCACTACACAGACTCATAGTGATTCTCCTATTTTCAGCCTCCCAAGAGCTGGTATTACAGGTGTGCACCACCACACCCAGTCTTAATCTCAGTCTCAGGGCACCTCATGGGCAGGGCCACTGGGGATTGAACCCGGCCACTGCATTCTGCCTAAGCAGGTGCTTTGGTCTGCTGAGCTATCTGGCCAGCTCTTGTATCATATGTTTTAAAGTATCCTTTTCTCTTTGTTTTTCATTTTGGAAAGTTTCCGCTGACATATTTTCAAGCTTATTATTTTACTACGTGACTGGGTGTGGTACAATGATATCAAGAGTGTTCTTTATTCCCACTGTAGTATTTTCTTTGCACCATTTTCTTTCGAGTTTCCTCAGAGTGCCTATCTTTCTGCTGATAATACCCGTATGTTCCTGCAGGCTGCCTATTCTTTTCAATTCAATCCCTTAACATATTAATCATAGTGGTTTTGCAGTTGTGGTCTGACGATTCCACAGCCCTTGCCATGCCTACACCTGGTGCCAGATTGGCTCTGTCTTCAAACTGCTGTGTTGCCTTTTGTCTTCCTTACAGTCTTGTGTAGAGATGTAAGTGAGGTTCTGGGTTAGAGGAAGGGTGGTAAGTGGTTAATGAGTAATGGAGTAGTAACCTATGGGGTGGCAGGTAAACTGTGGGGTGACAGTCTTGTGACCAATCAGTATTGGGGATAAAGTGGAAGTATAAAAAAATCAAAGTATAAAAGTAAGTAGAAGAAGTAAGTAGAAGAAGAGAAAAGGAGGTAAAGGCAGATAAAATAGGAAAAATCTAGAAAAATTATAATCTTAATCCTACTATAACAATAATTATATTAAATGGAAATTATCCCAATAAAAATTAAGATCAAATGACATTAGATTAAGAATCAAAACCATATAGGTTGTCTAAAAGAAAACCATTTTATTTATTTATTTAGTTATTTAGTTATTTATTTGGTACTTGTAGTGATCCTCCTGCCTCAGCCTCCTCAGGGTTGGGATTCCATGTGCATGCAGTCACACCTGGTTTTGGTGGCCAGCACAGAGTGTCTGGGGTTCCAGGGCTGGCATGGTATGCAGTGCCAGGAACTGAACCCAGGTCCTTGTGCTTGCCAGGCAGGCACTTAGACTGCCGAGCTATCTCTCTAGCCCCAAGAAAACCATTCTAACAACATACATTAAAAATAAAGTGATATCAAGAAAATGAAAAGACAAACCATAGAATGGGAGAGAATTTTTTTCTTGTTTCAGAACTTTTGTTTGTTTATTTATTTATTTTTATGGCTGGCTCAGCCTGCCCTGAGGGCAGGGCTGGTGCAGCATGTGGTGCCGGGGATTGAACCGCGGTCCCTGCAGCCACTCAAGCTTTCCTAAGCAGGCGCTTTAGACCACTGAGCCATCCTGCTGGGCCCCAGGAGAAAATATTTATAAAACACAAATGTGATGAAGAACTGTTTCTAAACTTTTAAAACTCAAAGAAAAGAAAGCAGCTCAATTAAAAATGAGCAAACTATGTGAGCAGATGTCAAAGAAGACATGCAGATGTTATGAAATGATGCTTGCCGTATGTCATTAAGGAATTGCAAATGCAAATACCAATGATATAGACCTGTTAAAGCAGCAGAAAGCAAAAATAATACAATATCTTAAGCATTGGTGGGAATATAAAGGTTCCAGAAGTGTCACTCAATGCTAGTATGAATGAAAAATAGTCCAGCTATTTTGAAAGATCCTGGTACTGGGAATTGAACTCAGGACCTTATGCCTGTGAGCCAGGTGCTTGTGCCACTGAGCTATATCCCTGTCCCAGCAATTTCTTACACAGTGAAACTGTATGATTTTATTATATGATCAGGAGTTGTGTTCTTTATTATTTTCTCAAATAAGTTCAAAACTTGTGCCCATAAAAATCTGGACATTGATGCTTATATAAGCATTATCTGTAATTTCTAAAACCCATGTGCAACTAAGATATCCTCCAACAGAGGATATTATTAACTAGACAAACTGTGGCACATCTGTAAATGATACATGATTCAGCAATATAAAGAAATAAGCTATTGAGCCACAAGAAAATGAAGGAATCTCAAACACATGCTGCTAAGTGAAAGAAGGCGAGATAGTGTTTGACTAGCTACATGACGCTCCAGAAAAGGAAAACTACAAAGATGGCGAGGTCAGTGGCTGCCAGAAGTGTTGGGGTTGGGCAGGGGGAATAGGTAGAGCATAGAATTTGGGGGCAGTGGCATTACTCTGCATGGGATTCTGTAATACTGTGTGACCCTACAGGGCTAGGTACATGACATTATGTATTTATCAAAGCCCATACAACTAGCCAGATGTAGTGGCACATGCCCAGTATAGGGAGGCTGAGGCAGGAGGATTGCTGAGTTGGAGGCCAGCCTGGGATACATAAAGTTCAAAGCCAGCCCAGACTACATAGTGGGAACCTATCTCAAAAAAAAGTTAAAAACCCCCATGAAACTATGATCCCACAAGTAAACCCCAATATAACTATGAGCCTTAGTTATAATAATTCATCTACATCTCTTCATCAGTTATAACAAATATACTGCCACATTAGTTCAAAAAGTTAGTAATAAGATAATCTGTTAAAGGAGAAAAAAGGGGTAAGTAGAAACACTATACTTTCTGCTCATTTTTTGTATAAACCTAAAACTTCTCTAAAAATCGAGCCTAAGAGCCTTGGTAGAACACATCCTTAGCATGTAGCAAGCCTGGGGCTCAATCCTGAGGATTAAAAATAAAATAAAAATAAAGAAAAAGTATGATGTCATGCCACTGAAATACAAATCAAAAGAAAACTGGAGCACCATATTATTATCAGACAAATTAAGCTTCAGAACAGGAAATGTTATATAGAAGACTAAAATTGTACAGTGATAAAGTGGTAATTTAACTGTGAACATATAACAATTCTCAACTGTATAAAGATTCAACAAAGACCTTCAAAATATATGAACCATGTAGTTGTGGTTGTAATATTCAGTTGTGGTTGTAAGCAACTATAGTCCCATATTTGAGAAACTGGGACAGGAAGATTGCTGAGAGCAGTCCAGCCAATATAGTAAGACTCATCTTAAAAATAAAATCAAATAAAAATATACATATATATATATATATATATATATGTATATATATAGAGAGAGAGAGAGAGAGCATATATGCACATATATATTTAGATAAAAAATTAAAAGAACTTAGTAGACATAGACAAACCTACAGTTAGAATTCAACATTCCTCAGTTACCAGCAAAGCAGAGGAAAAAATAAACAAGGATTTAGAAGACCTAAACAATGCTATGCACAAAACTTGACCTAGTTGACCTTTATAGAATACTCAACAACAGCAGAACACATGTCCAAGTGTATGCGAAACACTCACCCAATTTGCACCATATTCTTGGCCATAAAAGAAATCTCAGCAAGTTTAAATGAATTGGAATCATTTAAAGTATGTACTCTGACTACCACAGAATAAAAGCAAATAACAAAGCAATCTGGAAAATCCCCCAAATATTTGGTAATTAAGTAACATACTTTGAAATAACTCATGAGTCAACATGGAAGTCATAAGGAAATTAGTATTTTCAATAGAGTTGAAATGAAAATAAAACATATCAAAATTGGTGTGCTGGCCTTGACAGTGTTCAAGGTTTATTGACCAGGAATGTCACATTTATGTCATGTGCTCCTAAGTGGTGCAACAACAAGGGTTTGCTTTCCTCCCAAATCCATAGCTTCAATTATAAGAAGCATCAAACAGAAGTAAGTTGATGGTCGAGTGTCACTTGGGCAGTGCCTTTGTTTATGTGTTGACTATCTCAGGCCTCCCTCAGGTGGGTGTCACTTCAAGTCAATTCTTGTACTGAATAAATTAGCTAAAACATTTGTTCTCTGTTTCCTATTGTATTATCTTACAAAAATTAATGAAAAAATACACAAATTTTGGTCATCCTGTATTGAAGTAATTGAACTGGTTTTAAAGTTGTTGAACCCATTGGATCCATATTACCTAAGCAACTACCCTTGTAATCTTATTTATTATAGTTCTTGTTGATAATAATTCTGCCCGACCTTAGACCCACCTCAATTCGTGATTTTGCTCAATTCGCGATAAACTCTTGAGAGGCAGGGTTAATCAGAAGCCCACTTTTTGGGCCCCTCCTGTCTGTCCTAGGCAGAAGCTTTTTTTCTCTTAATAAAACCTCCTTACTCAAAATAAATAAATAAATAAATAAATAAATAAATAAATAGTTGTTAAACAAGGAGACATGGATAACTAAATGCGCTGAGGTGTCCTGGAACCCTAAAAGAGCAATAGTAGAAGAACTGGTAGAGCAGAAATAAGAACTGAATTGTAAGGTAACAGCAATGCTTTTAAATTACTTTAACTATACATATACATACAATTCCTGTCACACCTCCAGTACACATACAATGTGCAATGTTTAAATCAGATTTAATACACTTATTCGATATTATTTCTTCATAGTGAAACTTCAAAGTCTTTCCTTTAAAAAGGTTAGTCGTCATTTTAAAATAGATATGTGGTCATGTAAGTTGTTAACTTTAGAGGAAACTGTGAAATAAAAAGGGAACTCTGTCACTACATCTAGAGCTGTGACATAGATCTAAAATTATCCCAACACAAAAATTTGCTTTCAACTTGCATGATATTGCCAAAATAGTACTTATAAGGAAGTTATGTCATTAAATGCTTTCACTGATATGAAGAAAAGTTTCCAGTGGATAAACTAACTTCTGATGCTAAGGTGATAGCGGGGAAAGAGCAAACCTAAAACAAAGCAGAAGGATGGAAACTATGGACGAGTGGTAGAAATCAACGAAACCCAAAACAGAGGAGCAAGGGAGAAAAGTCTGCGAAGCCAAAACTTACTTCTTTGACCACCTCAAGAAAACTTAATCTTGTGGCTATATTGATATAAAAAAAAAAACCCACAATTTTTTGTATCAATAATAAAACAAGGGCTATCATCACAGATGGCCTGACATGAGTACTACAACTTGGATGAAAATTCCTTGAAATATACAAACTATCAAGAAAGCTCATTCAGGATAAATGAATAATCTAAGTAAACTGAGACTTCCTGAAGAATATCAACCAAGAAAACTCTAGTACAAATGGTTCGTTAGCAAATTCTACCAAAACATTCAAGCAACAAATATGAGCAATTCTAGCCAGGCGTGGTGGCGCATGCCTGTAATCCCAGCACTCGGGAGGCTGAGGCAGGAGGATTGGTGCGAGTTCGAGACCAGCCTGGGCTACAAAAGTGAGTTCAAGGCCAGCCTCAACTGCATAGCAAGACCCTGTCTCAAAAAGACAAAAAAAAAAAAAAAAAAAAAAAATCTCATAAAATTGAATCTGTCCAGTTGTCAAACATAAAAAAAGTCATGATCAAGTGGAGTTTACCTTAGGAATGCAACTTGAGTTCAATATTTATCACTCAATTTATATGATTTATGACACTGATAGACTAAAAAAATAACTATATTAGTAAATAAAGAACATTAGACCCAATTCATCATAAATATTCTTGGCAAACAAAGAAAAGGAAAGGACATTTATAACCATAGAAAAACCACCTGTATAAAACCTTTAGTTTAAGTTAGACATAATTATGAAAAACCAAGTACTTTCTCCCAAAGATTTAATGAGTCAATGATATCCACCTTCACCTTTCATATTCACAATCAAATTATAGGTCCTCGCCAAAACAAGGCAAGAATATGAAATGAAAGATACATAGAAATTACACCTTGACCCAGGTGGTGGCACACTCCTATAATCCCAGCACTCAGGGGGCTGAGGCAGGAAGATCATTGTGAGCCTAGGATGTAAAGTGAACTCAAGGCTGGCCTGAACTGACCCTGTCTCCAAAAGACCAAAAAAAAAAAAAAAATCTTATTTGCATGTCTTCTTGTCTATTAGAACAAACTAATAATTTGAAAAAGTAGAGGGCCGGCAAGATGGCTCAGCAGTCTGAAGCACCTGCTTAGGCAAAGCTTAGGCAACCAGAGGCACTGCAGTTCCATCCCTGGCACCAGGTACTGCACCAGCCCCACCTGGCTGAGCCAGCCATTTAATATATAAAAAAAATTAAAATAAAATGTTCTTCAGAACATTGTTGAAAAAGTAGAAAGCCAAAATAAAACTACTTTCATGTATTAGTCACTGATTGGAATTTAAAGAACTGTATAATTTAGATTATCACAAAGAGGTGAATTAAGATAGTTGAGATGAACGATGCAGGTTTTATGCAGATACTATTCTATTTTGCATCAGGAACTTGAGCATCCACAGATTTGGGCATGTTCAGGGGCTCCTAGAACTAATCCCCCATGGATATTGATGGACACCTGAACAAAACATATGAAGAATCTCTACCTCAGTTACTTTTCTATCATTGTTGGGACAAAATACCTGACCCAAAATTATGGAAGGAAAGGTTTATTTAGCTCACAGCTTATGAAGGTTTCAGTCCATACTCAGCTGGCTCCAAGGCAGGATGTTGCAGGGCAGAGGGCGACAATTCATGGCAGCAGAAAACAGCAAAGAGAAAAGGTCGAAAGCGAAGAGCGGTGGCAGCAGCGGCAACAGGGAGCAAGCCTTTTTCCTCATCGCTTCCTCACTTTGCTATCTGCCACAGGGTGGGTGTGGCACTCACACTCATAATCCCAGCCTTGGATCATGAATTAATCACAAATTCTAGAACTGTGCCCCAGTGACGACAGGACGCTTTGCAGGGACAACTGCAGACAAACTATACTACTCTATGTCAGAAACCATGGTGATAAAAGAAACTTGATGGTTAAAAAAGAAAATAAAAGTAGGTGTCTGTTCATGGATTACGCCTTTTAAGGTGTTAATTCTCCCTCAACCGATTTGTGTATTCATAACAATTCCAACCAAAATCCCATTACCCATAAAATTTTCTTTTTTTTTTCTTTTTTTTTTTTTTTGTGGGACCAGGGTTCAAACTCACGACCTTGCACTTGCCCAGCAGGCACTTGTGCCTCAGAGCTATCTCCCCAGCCCCTACCCATAAAATTTTCTTACATGTTGATACCTCCTGGCCCATTGATTCACTATGACCTTAGACTGTCAACAGAAACTTATTTCTTACAATGTTGAAGCCTAGCTCTGAGATCCAGGCCCTGGTAGAGTCAGCACCTGGTAAAGGCTTGCCGTCTATTCTACTGAGGGCGCCTGGCTGCAGTACAGTCAGGCAGTACAAGAGGTCAAACAGAACCCTTCAACACCTTCTTAAGAGCAGTAATCTCATCCAGAAGACAGCACTGTCCTGACCTAGCCACCCAGGGGCCCTCACCTCTCCATACCTATACCTTAGGGTTAAGTGTCGACCCGAGTTCTGATTTGGAGGGACAGCAATATTCAGGCAAGAGCAGACACATAAGCAATAAACATCTGAAAAGTAAATTATTTAAAATAGCTTCAAAAGTGAATATAATAATTGGGAGTAAATACTAATTTATTAGAGATGAAATACTTTTTTAAATTGTACACTGGAAAAAACATTGCTGGAATAGATTATAGAAATCTTAAATAAACTGAAAAATATCTTATATTCATGGTTTGGAAGATGATGTTTTTAATATGAAAACACTACCCAAGGTGTTCTACAAGTGCAGCACAATCTCTACCAAATTCCAACGGTCTTTGTTCTATAAATGGAAAGGCTGCTTCAAAGAAATCTCATAGAAATGCAAGGGATCCAGAAGAGTCAAAACTCATGTAAAGGAAGAATAAAGCTAAAGATCTCATGCTTATCAATTTTAAAAACTGGCATAAAGGTAGACACAGATCACTACGACAGAATTGAGTCCAAAATTAAACTCAGATTACCCAGTCAATTGACTTTGAACAAGGATACCAAGACATTCAATAGGGGAAAAGTTTTCTTTTCAACAGATGATACTGGGACAAATGCATATTTATGAAACAATACAAAGTATTCAAGCTAGACTCCTAGCTCATGTCTCACACAACAGCTGACTCCAAATGTATTCGTTGACTTAACAGAGCAGTTAAAACTACAAAACTTTTAATTTTTTTTCTTCTAACAAGAAATAACAATGTGACATTTTCAAAAACACATTAGTAGTACATTCCCAATAACAGATACAATGCATATTGTTGTCCTCATAGTAGTTATACAGAGCACAGGATGTAGATATGATCATTTTTCTAATCATTGTTGGTACAAAAAATTTCTCACTGAACTAAGAGAAAGTAGTTGTATACATAGTCCAGTATTCCACAATCACAATGGATTATTGGTAGAACTGGCAGTGTCAGAAGCTGTTGATTTAAGCATTTTATAGTTCGGCATACTAATCTAGCTTTATGTTTTATGCCTCATGGTTAAACTATTCCGCTGGGTGGTTTAGGGCAAGTTAACGTAAGACCTGTGTAACAAAACATGTAACTTTCGTATCTCCCAAGGTCAGTCAAATTCCCTCAGGATTTACTTTGAAACCATGAACAGTGCTTTGTAGAACTGTTGTCAGTGTCAGTGTCTGGATGAGTCACGGCCATTGCTTGACCAGTTGGCTCTCTGTGAAAGCCCAAGAGAAAGTTTTCTCTCTAGGTGACTCTCCTTAGACACACTATACATCACCAATCCATTTGCTCTGTAGTCCCTTAATCTCCTTGAACAGAAAATTTGGGAAACCACTGAGTTATAGGATGTTACAGCACAGGTTCTCTTAGGTCCTCAGTCCTCACTGACCTTGAAGGGCTAGGGCTGTACCCTAATTAACACCTCAAGAAAGGACTGTAATGAGCAAAGTCCAGGAACAGCTGTGGTCTGTTACTGGAAATCCGGGAAAGTTGGGATAGGGGAATCCCAAAAAGCTGGGACTCCAGGTGATAGATAGCAACTTCACCTGTGGGCTCTCTGTTGCTTCCCTCCTTGCTTGGAATGTTAGTGGTTAGAATCTATATGAACCTAGCAATAAGGAAAAGGTGGAAGTCAATGGAGATCGTGGTCACATTCGTGACTAAGCACATGGTCCTCCTTTACTAAAGTGATTATGCACGAGATCATGTTCGCTAGCCTAAAATAAAGCTGGGTTGCTTTTGGGATTCTGGGCTCACTGAGGGACGAATCTCAGTGAGGCCTCTGAGCTACCTTCCTCGTGTCTTCTCGTCGTTTCTCTCGACACCGACTCATAACATACAACATAGGGCCAAAATATTGGCAATCCTGTGGCCCTTCTTTTTCTCTAATTTTTGGTCTACAAACTTGCATTCTTAACCCTCCAGAAGAGAAGTTTATGGTACTATTATTCTATAACACAGGTACTTGAGCTTAACATCACTGTCTTTCTGAATATCAAACATCTTATACTGAACTTGGAATCTGTATTTTCCATCAACCATTGACATTCTAACAAATCCCTATACAATGTAATAAAAGCAGTTACACATTTTTACACAGGTATTTAGAAATGTTAAGTATATGCAAAATTGAAAACTACAAAACTTTTAGAGGAAAGCACAGGTGCAGATTTTTGTGGTGTTCAACTGAGCACTATTCCTTAACATGTTACCTAAGGCACAACTGGCATGTGTGTGTGTGTGTGTGTGTGTAGGTGGGGATTTGGTTTCATCACTAGTAAAAGTTTTTGTGTCAAAAGACACCATCAAGAAAGTGAAAAAGTAACCCAAAGAATTACAGTAACACTTGCAGATTATGTCTCCAGTAAGGGTCTAGTGTCCAGAATGTATAAAGAAACATTAGCTTGCAGCTCCATAAAAACAACCCAATGAGAAATAAGCAAAGGAGACCACAGCAGCTAGCATGCCGCGCTGGCCCCACCCCTGGGGTGCACTGAGATGGTGAGTGAGACTGGATGTAGTGCTGCACGCTTGCAATCCCAGATCCTGAGAAGCTAAAAATGGAAGCATCACTACGAGTCCGATCTATGTAGTGAGACCCTGAACACCCCTATTGGCCCTTCCCTAAATACAGGGGAAAAAATATGCAAAGGATTTAAAGACATTTTTCCAAAGATATGTCAATGACCAATGACTAAATGAAAAACTCCCCAATATTACTAATCATTAGGGAAATATAAATCTAAGCTAAAATAACATATCACACACCATAGCATGACTATAACAACAGTGTTAAAAGGAGAAAATGAATGTTGATAAGAACTTAAAAGGAAAAGGAAGTTTCAGACACAAAATGTGACACAAAACAGCATGGCCATTATAGAAAACATCAGCAGCTTCACAAACTGTTAAATATAATTACCGTAAGACATAGAATTTCACTCCTAGGTGTATTGTAAAAGAATCAAAAACCAGTGCATACAAAAGCGGATGGGAATGTTCCTAGCAGCCTTGTTCAGAATTGTGGAAAAACTTGAAATGGCCCAGTGTCCACTAACTGATGAGTGCACCAAATGCGGTGGATTCCTACAGTGGCATGTTATTCGGCCATAACAAGCAAGGAAATACAGGTTCAGGTTAGATCACCAGTGAACCTTGAAGACTTTAAGTAGAAGCTAAGCACAGAAGGAAACATGCTCTATGAGTCCATCTGTGGAAATGTCCCAGATAAGGAAACCTGTGGTGCCAAAGCTGTACTGATGCTTACTAGGGCCCAGAATAAGTCAACAAGTGGGGAGTGACTCCTAGTGAGCATGGGGTTTCTTTGGTGGTGGTGGTGGGTGGACAATGCCAATATCCTGGAACTGAGGTAGTGGTGATGGCCACACAACCATGTGACTGTGGAAAGCCACTGAATGGTACAAAATGAAAGGGTCAATTGGATGGTGCTTGAATTATAGTTCAATAAACTATATCCTCTCCATATATTTTGCAGTGCTGGATGTAAAACTAAGAATTTCACATACATTAGGCAAGTCCTCTATCACTGCATTACACTAGACCACCAGTCTTATCCTATTCTTAAATATGATGCTAAGGCTTTGATATTGTAAGACCATGGATATACTCTCTGTGGTCTCCAACCACCTCCTCTTCTAGTTGCTATTCTAATAGCTAAGGCCAAGTTAGCTGTTATATGACCGAACTGAAGAAATATTGGCCCAGATAAGGGAGAAAATAGTCTAAATGCTTTAAGAGCTTCAGGACCTTGACAACATGCTCAATTGCGATGCAGAGTTTTCTTGGGTCTAGCTCCCAGGGGGTGCTGACTCAGGGGATCACCACCTTATAAAACCGGCCTGAGTCTACTTACTCTTCCCTAAGCCCACGTCCTTTTCCACACACCATGTGCTACCCAGAGTTCTGGCCACTGGAAGGACTTCAAGCATGATTCAGGGCCATAGTCACACTTTTTGTCTTGTATCCATACTAGAGCCAGCCTATCCATGAGCCAAACTCAGTCATTTTCCTCTGCTTCTTGCTGGCCACAAAACATCCCACATGTGGCTAGAGGTGTAGGGTGTGGGCAGACTGTCACCACAGCCATGGTGTTTTCCATGGGGAACCGGAGTATTTGAGGTTTCCTTGGGCACTTTCCCACTTCTGCCTAATCCTCAGTGAATGACTCCTAGCTAGTGAGGTTTGCAGTGGGGCCTCCCCATTTGTGAAATGGATCTGAAAGATCCACTGGGGAACCTGAAAGGCTGGGTGGAGGTTCCAGGGCATCACCACCTAATATTCCATAGTCAAGCACTCTGGTTCTACTTGTGTCCAGCAGTGTACTCTAGCCTGCTTGCTAAATGGCACATAGGTTTTGGATGCAGGTACTGAAGAAGGTATGGCCTTACTCAGAAGCCCAAGGGTTTATGATATGATTCTTCTACTTCGGTTAGCCATGTGCTCTACCTAGGCTCCTTTGTCACTATGCCTTTTCTAGTGTTCTAATGAGCTATTGCTGGTGGCACAGCCCAAGTGGATCCTCCTGCATCACAAACCCATTTTATCATGAGGACTTTTCCTATGAAGCACCCCCACTTAAAGCTGGAAGACCTCTGTTTTGCCTGGGAAATGAGCAGAACAGCATTATGAACTGAAATATTCTGTTCTGGACCAATCAGTGGATCCTAAAAGACTTTAACCCCCCCCCCAAAGACTTCTTAATATGATTCCATCACTGAAGAAGACCAGCCACAGCCAGATGTGGTGGCACACACCTATAACCTCAGCATTTGGCAAGCAGAGGCAGGAGGACTGCTACAAATTCAAGGCCAGCTTTAGCTACATAAGCAAGTTCAAGGCCAGCCTGTACTGCATATTAAGACCCTGTTTAAAAACAAGAAAAGAAAGCCACTTGTGATAAATTAATTAATTCAAGTGTCCGACAGCCACTTGAAAAAGTGCTATACCATGCCAGACAGCACAAAACATGTATGCTGGATGCAAGTTTGACTCAGAGGATTGGTTGACACTGCTGCCTATTGGCACCGTATCTGAGCCACTACCATGGGCTCTGTATGTCAACTCCTCATAATAAAGAATTCATTTACAGCAAATATACATGGGAGAGGAAACATGACCAGAGTCCACTAGTCACCTTGCACAGCTCATCACCTCGAAACTGACAGCTGTTATAGTAGAAAAGTGGTCAGCATACATGAGTCCAGCATACATTGTGGTCTCAATCCAGATAAATTTCTGCTTGAGGGTGGAAGAGGTCCAGTTTAATTTGGGCAAGATACCAGCTTGAAGAATACCCTGCAGAGACAGGGCCATCTTCTAGGAAGAATTACACGTTCCAAATTAACACTGTTGTGCAGGAGTCCCCTCCTGGTTCTCATCCCAGTCCAAGAAGTCTACATTCATAATCCCAAAGATACATTATTGGAATCCCACCAAGTTAATTCCAACCTACCACTCCAAGTACAACACATGGCAAAAGTAAAGACAATAAAACATATTCATAATTATTGAGGAGCCAAGGGGCCCTGAGTCCAGCCATAAAGATGGCTTTCTGGAACGAAAAGGCTGACCCAGGGCCACACCCGGGTTTTATTCAGTGGAGGAGGAGTGGCTTGAGGATGAATGACTGAGAATTGTGGGAAGTAGGTGAGTACTGCGAGCTGAGCTAGGTGGGTGGCCTGCATTTACCTCCGCCATACACAGAGAGGATATGCAGGGAAAGTAATTTGCATTATGCCATTGAGATAGTATCTAATGTTTCCGGAGTCTGGTGCTTCGGTTCTGATGTGAAATTTCTCAAGCCCCAGAAAGTCATAGCCTCTATCTCAAAGCTCGAAGCTCAATTCCAGCAGGCAGCACGGAGCACTGGCTGTTCGTCCTGTCTCAACCTGGCTCACATTTAAGAGCAGCGGCTGTGGTTTATCAGGGAAACACACATGCCACCATCAAAAACTACCACCAGCACCTTGGCTACATCAATATACATTGCTTAAGGCCAATTGAAAGGATAAAGAGAAGTCCTAGCCAACTCTGTACATAGCAATACAAGGAAATAGGGTCAGGCTCAGCCCAAATGGAGACAATCGCTCTTCTTTCAAGGAGAGCTGCTGAGGTGGCCCTCCACACCATTACGCACAGAATATATGGGTCTAGGGACCTAGGGGTGTGAGCAGGGATGGCCCCACTGACTGCTACTATGGGTGAACTCACTTGGAGAATTCCTGTTTCCGCTTTATATACTTACAGGCTCAGTGGGTCTAAAACATCAGCCCTAAGTGACTGTTTAAACTTAATATAGACAAAAACTTAGCTAATTTATATTAGTAATCTTTTAGTGTTCAACAGCCGCATGAAAAAGTGCTATGTGCTGGACAGCACAGAACGTTTGAATGAGATGAATGCTTCTACCAGGGAGACAGAGTCTCCCAGAAAGAAATATTTCTCCCAGGGGAGACACTGCGTCCCTAAAATTTAAGCTATAGTGATTCTTCTGTCACTGTGAACTCTTGTGACAAATAGGTCTCAGGGAAATAAACATAATCATTTTAATAGCAAGAGTCAATAACCCTGGTCATGAAGAGGCTGTAGCACTGCTCTTATATAATGAAGATAGGAAAGAATACGGCACTCACACTACTACTAAAGGGTTTCTTACCCCGTGTACTGTGGCGGCCCCACCCACAGGGCACATGGAGAGGGTGACTGAGACAGGTGTGATGTCACACACCTGCAATCCTAATGCTTGGGAGGCTGAAAACAGGAGAATCACTATCAACCCCATCTATGTGGTGAGATCCTATAGACCCTGTATTAAATACATGAATGAATGAATGAATGAATGAATGAATGAATGGTTTCTTAGAATCTCTCACCAAGTTTTACTGGTAAAGGAACAAACACATTTGTCATGGCCTCAGACAGACTCCTTAACAAAGAAAGCTCAGGGCAACCAACTGGTAGACCCCTACTCCAGTAGAGATGAAGCCTAACACATGTATGGGTTATTTAGCTGTATGGTGACATGACAATGACTCCAGATACAAATGGCCATATCTTGACGCTTTTGTTAATATTCAAATCTCTTTGGAACTTTGAAACAACCCATAATATCTAAAAGTTTGGAGAACAGGATTGTCTAAGTGAGGTTCCTACAACTCTGGAAAAATGGCTAGAGCACAAAGATTTCTTTCTAAGTTTTTTGTTGTTAAGTTTTTCCATGTCTCAGAGCCTTTGAACTTGATATTCTTATTGCCCAGATATTAATCTTCTAGTTCTTTCACACTATTGATTCCTTATCATTCAACTGTTATCTTCTTAAAAGATATTTTCTCAGATCAAGAAATTTTTCCAACAGGAATATCTTCCTGTGGCCCATTCTAATTAATTCTTTCATAACAAGTCTAAAATATGTATTTGTCTTTTTTTGTATTTTTTTTTTTTTTTCGGAACCAGGGATTGAACTCAGGCCCTTGCCAGGCAAGCACTTATTCTGCTGAGCTATCTCCCCAGCCCTTATTTGTCTTATTTCTTGATTAATATATTTTATTCACTGTCTAATTCTATCACTGGGATTTAACCTACAAAGGCAATAACATCCAATGTGACCTTTTCAGCACTCAGAACGATGCCTGGCACATTGTAACTACATGATGGCGTGAAAGAGAATAATAGGGATAGGGAGATCACTCTGTGGTCTAAGCACCTGCCTGGCAAGTGCAAGGACCTGAGCTCATTCCCCCGTATCACGTGCCATACCTACCCCGGAAATGTGACATGGTGGCGCACACCTATAATCCCAGCAATGGGGATGTTGAGACACAAGGATCACTATGAGTCCAAGCTGTGTAGTGAGACCCTGTACCAAGTTAAAAAAAAAAAAAAAAAAAAAAAAAAAAAAAAAAAAAAAAAAAAAAAAAAAAAAAAAAAAAAAAAAAAAAAAAAAAAAAAAAAAAAAAAAAAAAAAAAACTATGAAAGAAAATAATAAAACTGACTGGAAATCAGGGACAAGTTATCTCAATAAGTGGGGGGGGGGCATAAAACATGTAAAGGAAATACTGTGTCAAATACATGAGCTCCTGTTCTAGCAGATTCAGCATTAGAATTACAGATTTCTAGGCCCAAATCCTCTGTTCTTTCCACTAAAACGCTGACAACAAATTAAATGGTACTACGACCCTTCAAAAAATATGGCAAGGAGTATTGCAACACTATGCAAAATCCAGAAGGAAAAAAGTTGACTATAATTAGTGTCAGTTCACTACCTCTAGTCTATCTAACTCCTGTGGTGATGAACAGAATTGTTTTGAACACCCACCGCAGCAGCAAAGGCTGGGATGGTAAGGTATGCATTCAATACATAAGAGAACCCACGTGGCGTCCCTGTAGTGCTGTCTCTTAAATTCTTTCCTATTGCCTCTTGAGGTTCCGAAAAGGAGATCAAAGGTTGTGCTGTTGATCACTTGTATCTGTGCTCACTTTGGCAGTAGAAATGCTAAAATTGGGTCACCTGTGCCTAACAACAGTGTTCTGGATGCCAAGTATATGAAGACTACTTTACCTTGGGGGCAAATGGTCTTATAAATCTGACTGCTGTCCATTGTACTAATGAAGTAGACACCTGGGGCCGTTTTTCAAATTACAAGCACACACTGCAACAAATAGAATAAGTCATGATCAAAAAGTCCCTATAAAAAATCTTACCCAAATCAAGCCTTTTTATGATTAGTAGCGCTGTTAAAAGATCAGCAGATCATATTGTACCAATCTCAAATTGGGCAAAGAAATGCAACAGAATTTTAATATTACTAATTGTAGCCTGGCTGACATTTCGGGAAATGAAGTGTAGTGAAGGGGGCCCAGAGACAGCTGTGGTCTTTTGCTGCCATTCCCGGAAGGCTGGGACTCCAGGTGATGGACGGCAGCTTCACCTGTGGGCTCTCTGTCTGTTGCTTCCTCCCTTGCTTGGAATGCTAACGGTTGACCCCTGTGTGAAACTCATGATGGGAAAGGATGGAAGCTAATGGAGCTCATGGTCATGTTCGTGATTAAGCACATGGTCCTCCTTTACTGAAGTGATTACGCACAAGAACACGTTCACTACCTGGAATAAAGCTGATTTACTTCAGGGGTTCTGGGCTCACTGAGGGACGAATCTCAGTGCCTCCTCTGAGCTACCTTCATCATGTCTTCTCATTTCTTTCGGCACTGACACATGACATCACAACAACTAATCCTTTTATCAGGTAAGAGAAAAATTCTCTTGAGCTCTTGCTCACAAAAGTAGAAGTCTAAGTCTTCTAAAACTTTGGAAATAACATATCTTAAAATAGTACAATTTCTGAATTTTGGGTAGAAGAAAACAGAAAATGTTGTATAACCAACATCAAAATACAATCAAATGCAAAGAACAAGTTCTGGTGTTCTGTAGCACAATGAAGTAACCACAATTTAGAATAACATAGAAAACATAGGAAAAATAAGCTCAAAAGTGAAAAAAAAAAAAAAACCCTGAGCTGGGCACAGTGGCTCACGCCTGTAATCCCAGCACTCGGGAGGCTGAGGCAGGAGGATTGGTGCGAGTTCGAGACCAGCCTGGGCTACAAAAGTGAACTCAAGGCCAGCCTCAAATGCATAGCGAGACCCTGTCTCAAAAAGACCAAAAAAAAAAAAAAAAAAAAAAACCTGATGAGGAAAGGGAAATGCTAACTATTGATTTGCTCAGCACACATTGTATATGTGCACTGAAATACCACACTGAACCTCACCAGTACACAGAATTAATACAAATTAACAAAAATTTAAAATGGGTTTTCTGGGGCCAGTGAGATAGCCCAGTGGTCTAAAGCACCTGCTTAGGCAACCCTAAGCAGGTGCAGTTCAATCCCTGGCACCACATCCTGTGCCAGTCCCACCCCCAAAGCAGGCTGACCCAGCCATAACATAAATAAATAAAGTTTTTAAAATATAATTCTAATTCTCAATACAATCCTAGCCACTAGAATACAACAAATTATCAATAAGATTATACACCATGACCAGGTGGGATTCATTCCAGGGATGCAGCGATGGTTCAATATACACAAATCTATAAATGTAATACACTATATCAATAGAGCCAAAGCTAAAAATCACATGATTTTGTCCATTTAATGAGGAAAGGCTTTTGACAAAGTCCAACACTCATTCATGTTCAAAATCCTGCAGAAACTTGGAATAGAGGGCCTCTACCTCAGGCTAATAAAAAGCCATCTACGACAATCCAACAGCTAACTTAATTCTAAATGGGGAAAAACTGAAGCCCTTTACTCTCAAATTTGGTACAAGACAAGGATGTCCTCTATCACCACTCCTATTCAATATAGTTCTGGAGTCATTGGCTACAGCCATTAGACAAGAAAGAGAAATAAAAGGAATAAAAATAAGTTAAAAAAAGAAGTTAAATAATCATTATTTGCAGATGACATGATAATTTATTTGGAAGACCCCAAAAACTCCACCAACCAGCTACTAGAATTAATACACAAATTCAGTAGCATAACAGGTTACAAAGTCAATACACAAAAGCCAATAGCATTCCTCTATACACATAACAAACACACTGAGAGAGAAGTTAGAGAAATAATACCTTTTATGATAGCACTGAATAAAATGAAATACTTAGCAATTAACCTAACTAAAGAAGTAAAAGAGCTCTTTGATGAAAACTACAGTACTCTGAAAAAAGAGATCCTAGAGGATTTCAGAAAATGGAAAGATATTCCCTGCTCCTGGATAGGAAGAAACAACATTGTGAAGATGGCCACACTTCCTAAATTGTTATACAGATTTAATGCAATTCCTATCAAAATACCATCAACATACCTTACAGAACTGGAGAAGTAATTCCTAAAATTTATTTGGAACCAAAAAAGACCCAGAGGGGGCCTGGCAGGATGGCTCAGTGGCCTAAAGAACCTGCTTGAGAAAGCTTGGGCAGCTTCAGGGACTGTGGTTCGAACCCTGGCACCACATGCTGCTCCAGCCCTGCCCTTGGGGTGGGCTGAGCCAGCCATAAAAATGAGTGAATAAACAAACAAAGGTTGTGAAACAAGAAAAAAAAAAAAAAGACCCAGAATTGCAAAGATAATCCTGGGCAACAAAGGTAAGGCAGGAGGCATTATAAATCCTGACCTAAAATTATACTACAAAGCTACAGTGATAAAAATCAGTGTGGTATTGGCCAAAAAAATAGACCTGAGGATCGATGGAATAGATTAGAAGATGCAGAAGTAAATACAAACACACTCAGCCACCTTATTTTCAGCAAAGGGGGGAAACACGCTTACTGGAAAAAAGATAGCCTCTTTAACAAATGGTGCTGGAGGGCCTAGGGAGATAGCTCAGTGGAATAAGTGCTTGCCTGGCAAGCGCAAGGGCCTGAGTTCAATCCCTAGTCCCCCAAAAAGGAAAAACAAAACAAAACAAATGGTGCTGGAAAAACTGGCTCTCTACATGTCAAAAACTAAAACTTGACCCAAGTCTATCACCATACACTAAACTAAAGTCAAAATGGATTAAAGATCTAAATATTAAAAGAGAAACATTAAATCTCCTGGAAGAGAAAGTGGGAGAAAATCTTGAAGGCATTGGGGTAGGAAAAGAGTCCATGGACAAAAATCAAAATGCACGTTTAACACTTGAAAGCATCAACAAATGGGACCTCCTGTGGTTAAGAAGTTTTTTCACCTCAAAAGAAATTACCAACAGAGTGAAAAGACAACCCACAAATTTTGAAAAGATTTTTTTTTTTTTGTGGGACCAGGGTTCGAACTCACGACTTTGCACTTGCCCAGCAGGCACTTGTGCCTCGGAGCTATCTCCCCAGCCCCAAAAAGATTTTAACTAATAAGTATTCAGACAAAGGTCTTTTTTCTGAAATTTATAAAGAACTAAAAACCATTAGGACCCCAAAATTCAAAAACCCAACCCAGAAATGGACATCTGAGATGAACAAACACTTCTCAGAGAAAGAAATTCAAGAAGCCTACAGATACACAAAGAAATGCTCCACATTGCTAGCCATCTGTGAAATGCAAATCAAAACAACACTTAGATACCACCTTACCCCAGAAGGAATGGCTATCATAAAGAAATCAACCAGCAACAAATGCTGGAGAGGCTGTGGGGAAAAAGGAACCCTTCTCCACTGCTGGTGGGAATGCAGATTGGTGCAACCATTATGGAAACTGGTGTGGAGAGTCCTTAAAAAACTAGAGCTGGAAATCCCATTCAATCCAGCTATCCCTGTACTGGGAATTTTCCAAGAAAAACTGAAAACATCATATCATAGTGATATCTGTGCACCTATGTTTATAACAGCCCAATTCGTAATAGCCAAATCTTAGAAACAACCAAAATGTCCATAATCTGAAGAATGTTGAAAAAGATGTGGCATTTTTATACAATGGAATATTACTCAGCTGTAAAGAATGAGAAACTAGAAGACTTCATGTACAAGTGGATGTATCTTGAACATATACTCATAAGTGAAGTAAAGCAGACCTACATGTATAAATATCACATAGTCTCCCTAGTGTAAGAACTCAAAAGAAGAAATAAAAATGGAGAGACATAACACAGCTGAATGGGAATCAAAGATTTAAAGGTTAAACAGCAAAGTCACTGGAAGCAGAAAAGAGAGGAAACATGGCAGGAGCAAAACTATGCACTTATATGCACAGGATGAATTAGACAAGGGTCCTAAGAAACCTCAAAAGGCTTTGGACACTGATAATTGCAATATGTAACACTAAAACTATGCTTGGAATGCTTGTCATTCTGGCCTTTAAGAAGTGTGCTAATTCCAATGTAATTTCAGTTACTGTTATACTCTGAGGAATGGATAAAGAAGATGTAGGGTTTTTATACAATGGAATTTCACTCAGCCATAAAGAAGGATAAAATGGAGTCTTTTATAGGTAAATGGATGCAACTCAAGACCATGCTTATAAGTGAAATAAATCAGACTCATATGTAGAAACACCTTATTGTCTCATTTGGGTGAGCAAATGAGTAAGTAAATAAGATATGAAACGTACAACGGATATTGTGAATTGGGAAGAAACTGTTCAAAAGATAAACTGTGATGGGGAAAGGAGGAACGAAGGAAGAGAAAAGCAAAAAATGTATGCACACACGGGATAGTTAAGATAATTACACAGCTAGATTCTCTTACTTCATTAAAAAGAAAGTTTTGCGCTGATACTGTACAGACAAGCCAGCACGCCTGTATCATCTACCCTGAATAGTCAGAAGACAACAATACACAACGTATCAGCTACTGTAACTGTCCTACTACCCTGCATTAAGACTCAGCTTTATTGTTATACTTATCTCTTGTTTTTCCCTCTTTAGAGCAGAAAAAGATGGCCCAAAGGGAATGCCATGCTAGGAGGGCATTGAGTCCTAGGGCTGCCCAGGTAGGGAGTGTTCACAGACGGGCGCTCCCCAGGGATCCCCCCCTAAGAGTCTGGGTCTTGCCTTCAAGACCGTGTGGTTTTCTCAGAGCAGGCCACTCTTCCAGCGCGAAGTACGCGCTTTGCCAGACCCCACGAGCAGTCTGGTGCTCAGAACTACTCCCCTAGCAGCAGCCAGGAGGGTGGGATTCTTCTGAGAAAGAGCACGAGTTTAGTCTGGACTTAGCTCGTCTAGGAAGCCCTCTGAATTCTCAGGCTTCATTTTTTTGGGTTTTAAAAACAATCTTTATTTTCTTAAAGTTAATATACGCATGAGAGGAAACAAGAGCACAAGAAGCGAAGAGCAAAGTCAGGAGCACCTGAGCTTGATGTGTTGTTCCAGGCCCTGTGTGTGCCAATGTGGCAGGCCACGTGGCAGTCTGGGACCATGCCGTGTGTGCCATGCTCCCCCATGGCATGAATATTCACCAAGACAGGATCCCAAAGCAACAGGAGTAGGGTTTGTTTGTTTGTTTGGTTTGGTTTGTTTTGGTTTTTTTTGTTGTTGTTGTTGGTACCAGGGATCAAACTCAGTACCTCACACCTGCCAGGCAAGTACTTATTCCACTGAGCTATCTCCCTGGCCCCAGGTGTTTCTTTCCTTTCTTTCTTTCCTTTCTTTCTTTCTTTTCTTTCTTTCCTTCCTTCTTTCTTTTTTTTTCATAAGCAGAACATTTATTGAGGGAAAGAAAGCTCCTGTCCAAGAGAGGGACAGGAGATGGTTCCTGAGTGGGTGGTCCCCCGACAGGACTATTTTTGATAATCAAGGACACACTACACCAACTCAATTGGTCAGAAAAAAAAAAAATGTAATCCTGTCTTTCATGAGGACAAAATTTCACTGAGGATAAAAACGGCTGCAGGCCTCCCAACAGAAGCAGTGATGAGATTACAATCACAGCACTGTGTTTCCTCAAGACTCAACTTAAGATGGAAAGCAGCAGCCCGCAGCAAGCCACGTGTGGGAGAGCGGTCAGCTCTCTGTGGTGAAGCTATTAACAAGAAGGCCCACTCCCCTCGACCACTGAGGTATTGCTACCGTACAGCCGGAAGACGAACACGGACTGCTTCCTCTCCCCAAATGTAAACCTGGACACCTCCCTCACGCAGGTCCCTCCTTCTGT
Organism: Myocastor coypus; assembly: GCA_004027025.1. Taxonomy (NCBI): domain Eukaryota; kingdom Metazoa; phylum Chordata; class Mammalia; order Rodentia; family Myocastoridae; genus Myocastor; species Myocastor coypus. The sequence continues at coordinate 19,423 of PVJA010001385.1, read as the reverse complement.
GCTTATGTCCCTGCCTCTGCTGCCGGCCTAGTGACAAATCCTGACATGCACTGCAACAATTCCAAGTCCAAGACGCATCTTTTCTGTCAGTTACAACAACAGATATCTGAGTGTTCTCTAACTCCCTCTAGTTGTTATCATACATCGTCAGCTCGAGACACTGTCCCCTCTGTGCAGACTACGAACTTGGTGCATGACAGGTACTTTACCAAAAAGGCACATACAGGCCTACAATCTAAAAATAAACTTCCAGATATGGACGGTGACAAGGAGTTGCGGCCTTCTACAGTCAGGACCCAGCAGGCACCCCGACCCCCACAGCCAGATGCGGGCAGTTCCTTAATTGGAAGTGGCTCTCTGCCCTGGGAGGCCGCCATTGTTCTCACCCAGCCCAGTCCCACAGGCTGGCAGCAGCGTTGGGCCAGGAGAAAAGAGTGGCCCTGGCTTTGTGGCCTCCCTTCCTGACATCGAGGTGGGGCAGGGAGAGGCTCCCCTGGGCTTCAGGAGCCCAGCCGGGGCAGGCACACAGGGAGGCTGTTGTGCTGCACCCTCTGTGGGCCAGGCTGCATATCAGCTCCCTGGGCTCCAGGGGTACTGTCTACAGCCCTCCCTTAGAGCACTTTAGCAAGTATTTTGAAAGTACCTCTGTATAGTACTGAAAGTACTGAAGGAATCTGACAGACACACACACACACACACACACACCCACACACACACCCACCCACCCCACCAATCGACTGAGCAGAGATCACTTCAAGCCCCTTGCCCTGCTATGCTTTTATACCTGCGGTCGATGTGCATCACGGGCCTGGAAGCTCAGCTGCACCCTCTAATTCCCAGTGATTGTTCAACCCTGCTCTTGAAGCCCTGCCCAGGCAGACAGCCACAGCTGCTTTGCACTGAACTCTCCCCTTTGAAAGTCCCATTGTGACTTTTCCCTTCCACAGTCCCCCTTTTTATGTTCAGGTCCCCATGAAGACTTTATAGCCTATAAGTGAGTTGGTGGCCTGGCCTCTGGTGCCAGAGCAGTCACTCACAGGTTTGTTTTGAAATCAGCCTGTCCTGGAACCCGTACCTACCTCCTCCCCTTTGTCCTCACACGATGGAGTCTGTCTGGCAACACACGTTGTCATCTTCACCTTCTCAAAAGACTGACCGGTATAGTCCAAGTGCCCAGGAACACATGCTGACTGGTGACCCGCTTGGTGCTTCCCAAAGCTTGGTGTTAACAGTGTGTAAGGAAGCACCCAGAGCTGAGACCAGGGGAGACCAGATTTCACCCCCTAGAGGTACTGGCAGGCTCGAATCAGGGTGATATTAGTGAATACCAGGCAGGGAGGCTAAGTATATACGGGGCTTGGGATTGGGAGTCCTAGTCTCAAGGAGACTGGATGGAATGTTTGAGATCAAACTCCAAGGACGATCAGCACAGGTGACATCTAAAGCTGGGTCTTCCACCATCAGGGGGACTACAGGTCCCGGGCCAAGTTCTTCTTTTCCTTTTCTTTCAAGTGTATTTGGTACAGGGTCTCACTACCCAGCTCAGACTTGTAGTGATCCTCCTGTTTTCAGCCTCCCCAACATGGGGATTACAGGCACATGCCACCATGCTTGATTCTGTGGCCAGCTCAGTGAGCCCCAAGGGTGGTGCCATTAAGGCATGTGGTGTCAGGATCGAACCCTGGTCCCTGTGCCCACCTAAGCAGGGGCTTAATCTGCTGAGCTATCTCACTGGCCCACAGGCCCAATTTCTTTATGGCCATCTATTGCTGTTTACTGAGGGTAGCATGGATTCCTTTACTCTGGGGAGGACACCATGTTTGTCGGAAAGATCTTTCTCAGGTCAGGCCCCACATGTTTTAAATCATCTGTTTTCGCTGCCTACCTCAGCCACCTGAGAGACTTGCGCTGTATTAAAGTATTTGAGACCAGAGCAACAAATCGAAAGGACTGCTTATCAGTAGAAGACTGGGGTCTCCCTAAAGCAAATGGCAATGAAAGCTAGCACAGCTAGAAACAAAGGACCTGTGCGGAGACAGCACCATGTTAGGAGCAGAGAGCAAAAGGTGCTTTCTCTTCTGGATCTAATTTAAAATTGGTCCCCAGACATTTATCCTGAAAACATTAAAGGCCCCTGAGCTAGAAGCCATATAATTGTGGACCTTTTCCTGCCTCTGGAGACACAGCAGTCCAAGGGAATAACATCCTGTCCTTACCCAAAACAACCTAAATCTTCCAAATCTTCCAACTATAATCAACAACGTGCTCGTAAATAACAAACAAAGCCAGATGCGTTGGGGAGCGGAGGAAGCGGCAGGCTAGCGGGCGTCCAGCTGGGGATCCGGCCCCCAGGACTAATGGCTCACGGAAGCCAAGGCCCAGGGGTGCTGGCAGATGAGCCTAGCATCCAGAGCAGAATGGGTAGAAACCCTCACATCCCATGATACTACACAGAGAGAAAGCCACCTACAAAAGAGAGATGCAAAGAGCAGAAGAGGCGCTCTGCCCAATTGTTCTGTAACTTAAACTTCTGTAAAAAGAACACAACTAAAATGAGAAAACGGGCGACAAGATGCTTACCAAAAATATGTAATCCTCGCAAAGCGGATCCCACAGATACTGAAATGGAAAAAAATCCCAGACAACCAATCTTACCAGCTGTTAGTTAAAACAATAAATGAGATCAAAGAACAAACAACTGACTAAATCAATGACTAGAATGAACCTGGAGCTCAAAGAACATGCGAAGAAGCAGCTGCTTGAATTGAGGAAGACAAGCGAGGACATGAACGCCTACTCCAGTTAAGAAATACAAGTTCTGAAAAAGAAGCAGTAATCCTGGACATAAAGACCTCAATAACTCAAATAAAATTTCAATTAGAAATTTAGGCAGTGGACTAGATTGGTCCAAAGCGAGAGGATCAGCTTCAGTCAGAAACTGGAGGCAGGGTTGAAGCACCAGACCCTTCAGATGGAATCAGAGAAAAGAGGACAAACGACCCTGAGCAGACTGTAAACAAATTGCTGGAAATTTTGAAAGAAATAAGGTTTACCGAACTGGAAGAAGGTATTGAAAAACACGCTAATGGCTTTAAAAATCCATTACCAGGGCACAGAAGATATCTCAGTGGTGTAAGCACCTGCCTGGCAAGTGCAAGGACCCAGGTTCTATCCCCGGTACCCCACGCTATGCCAGTGCCACACCAAGCTGGCCACTGAAACCATGGTGGCACACATCTGTAATCCCAGTGCTGGGGAGGTGGAGGCAGGAGAATCACTACGAGTCTGAGCTGCATGGTGAGACCCTGTACAAATAAATAAAAGATTTTTTTAAAAATTAATTTACCAGAATCAAAGCAAAATTTTGCCCAAACTGGGAAATGAAATGGCTACACAAGTAAAGGCAGCACTTACAACCCCAAACAGACACAACTGGAAAAGAACCAGCCGGTTGTTTCTTGCAGCCTAATTAGCATCTCAAGAAGTGGAATGCAATGAACAAAGCCCAGGGACAGCTGTGGTCTGTTACTGGAAATCCTGGAAAGCTGGGACTCCAGGTGATGGATAGCAGCCGCACCTGTGGGCTCCCTGTTTGTTGCTTCCTCCCTTGCTTGGAATGCTAATGGTTAACATCTGTATGAACCTAGTAATAAGGAAAAGGTGGAAGCCAATGGCGATCGTGTCACCTTCGTGACTAAGCACATGGTCCTCCTTTACTAAAGTGACTATGCACGAGATCACGTTCACTAGCCCGAAATAAAGCTGAGTTGCTTTGGGGTTCTGGGCTCACTGAGGAACGAATCTCAGGGAGGCCTCTGAGCTACCTTCATCGGGTCTTCTTGCCCTTTCTTTCAGCACCGACTCATAACATACAACAGTTTCTGGTTTTATATTTAGATCTTTTATTTATTTCCATTTTAGTTCAGTTCATGGTGAGAGATACGGGTCTAAGTTCAATCTTCAGCACATGGAGAGCCAGTTTCCCATTTGTTAAAGAAGCTATCTTTTTTCCAGAGAAGGGGGTTAGTCCTTTTGTCAAAAATAAGATAGCTGAGTTGCTGGAGTTGTTTCTGCATCTTGTATTTTCTGTCCCATTAGTCCTTGGGTCTTTTAGGGAACAGTACCATGCTGGGTTTTTTCATGGGAGCTTCACGGTACAGCTTGACATCAAGGAGTGTGATGTTCCCTGTGCCCCCCTTGTTGCTCTACTGCCAAATGAATTTTAGAATTGTTTTCTCTAGTTCTGTGAGGTATGCTAATGATATTTTGATTGATATTGCATTAAATCTATAGAACAGCTTTGAAGTACAGCCATTTTCACTATATTTGTTCAGCCTACCCAAGAGCAGAGACTGTCTTTCCATTTTCAGAGGCCTACTTTAGTCTCCTTTTTCAGAGTACTGTACCCTTCAGTGTACAGGTCTTTCATGTCCTTGGTTAGATTGACTCCTAATTATTTCATCTTTTGATGCTCTTATGAAAGGCATGGTTTCCCTACATTCTCTCTCGGTGAATTTGTTGTTTGTGTACGAGAATGCTACCAAGCTTTGAGTGTTGGCTTTTGGGTCCAGAAACGCAACTGAATTTAGCTATTAATCCTAGCAGTCTCTTGGCAGAGTTTTTGAGGTCTTTTATTTAGAGCAACATATCACCAGCAAATAATGATAATTTGACTTTTTTTTCCTATCAGCATCCGTTTATTTCTTTCTCTCATGTAATTGCTCTGGCTAACGTTTCCAGAACTATACTGAACTGAAGTGGGCATCTCTGCTTCTGATTTCAGTTTTTTGCCATTTAGTATGATGTTAATTATTGGTTCTTCATAGAAGAATTTTATCATATTGAAATAAGATCTATTGCAATTTTTTAAAATTGTGAATGAGTAGTGGAACTGACTTCCAGCCCCCAACCTGCTGGCCAGCAGAAGCACTCCTGTCGCCAGGGAACTCAGCTCTCAGCAGGGAACTCACCTCTGCAGCTGAGGCTGGCACTTTGGCAAGCACAAGAAAAAGATAAGACAGGATAAGGAATTTTTCAGAGCCGGGTGTGGTGGCTCACGCCTGTAATCCCAGCACTCGGGAGGCAGAGACAGGAGGATCGGTGCAAGTTCAAGACCAGCCTGGGCTACAAAAGTGAGTTCATGGCCAGTCTCAACTGTATAGCGAGACCCTGTCTCAAAAAGACCAAAAAAAAAAGAATTTTTCAGATACTGGGGATATATCTGTAGACATCCAAAAATTTACACTAGACACTTCCAGGACTCTACCCACTGAGGTATGACTGCCAGAGAACTTTAACCACAGATGTTTATTGGGAAATTCCCACCTAATGTCCCCTGGCTTCTACTCATCCATATAAAATGGACACACTTTTCCTTGTCTGGGCAGATGGCCTAGCCAGGCTCTCCGCCTTCACCTAGCCACAATAAACTCCATGTTAAGGGCTGGGGAGATAGCTCAGTAGAATAAGCACTTGCCTAGCAAAGGCAAGGACCTGAGTTCAATCCCTGGTTCCACAAAAAAAATAAATAAATAAAATAATAAACTCCATGCTACATTTCCTTTACACAAGCCTGGTGGTCTCTGCTGGTTCCTCTTTCCCCTCATATATTACATATGTTATATTCTTCAGTGCTGGTTTAGCAGTCATGAATTTCTTTAGATGTTCTTTGTCATTTAAGTATCTTCTTTCTCCATCAATTTTGAAAGATGACTTTATAGAGTACATCAATCTGGGCTGGAGGTTATTTTCTTTTAGGGCTTGAAATACTTTAAGGGTTTGTATCAAAAAGTCTGATGAGATTCTGCTAGGTTTTCCTTCTTACATGATTGATTTGTTTTCTCTACCTCCTTTTAATTTTCTGTTTTTGTGTTGTATTTCTGGAATTTTTACTATTATATGCTTTAACTAATTTTTACTATTATATTCTTTAATGTATTTTTTCTGATAATGACTATTTAAAGTTCTATGTGCTTCATCTGCAGTATCTCAAGATTTTTTTTTAAATTTCCTCTGTGTGAAAAGTTTTGTGCTATTACTTATGTTATAGGATTTTTATGCCCTTTGTCCTATTTTCTTATTCTTCACTGATTCCAATTAATCTATTAGTATCCTTTGCATCATTTTGCAACTGTTGGATTGATTTTTCGTGGTCCTTTGCTATTTTTAAGAGGTTTTACATTCAGTGTTTGCCAACTATATCCTCGCCTTCTAGATTTGACATTCTATCTTCACATTGATTTACTCTGCTGCTTATACTTGTAGTAGAGTTTTTAGTCTTCCTGGTTTCTGTGTGGGTCTGTTTTATAGAACTGAGTTTTTTTCTATGTTGGACAATAGTGGTTTCTACATTTTTCCTAAGTTTCTCTATTTTTATCCATGTCTGTTCTAAATTTATTAATCATTTTTTCATTATGGTTATCATCTCTTTTTTCTTTGTTTTGTTTTTGTCAAGAGAATTATTGATCTATTTTGTTATGTACACTACTACTATTTCATAAAATTCAGTTAGGTGGTTTTTATTTCCTCCACCTCAGTGCCTCCTTGATTTGGCCTGGGAAAGTTGAGGATTATGGCTTGTATTTTGATTCCATGTTTTCTCATTTTCTTTTTATATTTGTTTGTTTGCTGGTTTCCAATTTATTAGGGATGAAAGTTTGCTTCCTATGAGATCTAGAACCCAGTTCTTTGGTAGTGAACTATAGTACTCTTTACAGCACACAGACAATCTAGGCATTGGCATACAAAGCATACAAATTGATCACAACTGTGTCACCTTGGCTAAAAATAGTAAAATCAATAACAATAGCATCAAGCACATACTGGAAAATGGCAAACCGTGATAACTATTAATCTGCAATCTTTAACCATAGGTGCAGGATTTATAATTATGTACCAAACTCTAAAACAGTAGATCAGAAAATCATATACAGTAAATATCCACTCAATAGGGTGATTTTATCCTAAGGAAAAAAATGTGAAAGGAATAAGATGAAACAAAGGAAAAGAAAGGATGAGAAGAAAAGTTGAAGGACAGAGGAAGATTACTCAAAAAACTGGGGAAAATAGGAGAGAAATAAAAAAGGAAAAACCAAGAACAAAACCAAATCAAAAGCTAAAAACAGTGTTCATACTCACCAAAACACACACACACGCGCGCGCGTGCGCGCGCACGCATACCATCCAAAGGAGGGAAAGAACAAAGTAAGGAGGGGGAAACAAAAACAAAGGAAAAAAAAAGAAATTGCTAGATTTCTCTGAGATTTCAAGCCTGTGGTCACCTTTTGGAGTCTACAGTTTTGTGGTAGTGTCTATTTCATGGTGTGACTCTACTCTTATTGGTAAACAAAGGAAGAAGTCGGAGCCCAGATCCATTCTGGATAGTTCTAGAAACCCTACAGTAGGATTAGTGTGGAGTGCTGGATGATCCAAGCAAGGCTATAGTAGGAATAGGGTGGGGTGCTCAGGTCTGGTATTTTCCAATCCATGGAAGTTCAGGTTGACGCTGACCTCTGGTCATGGGGTTGGGGTCTGAGTTGCTCAGTCTATAATGCTGCGTATATCTTGCCAGCCTGACCACAGCTCCCTGACCCTGGGTGTCTCTCACGGTTGCCTCTCACTCAGTCACTGTTGGTTTGCAACACTGGGATCCCTGAGATGAAGCGAACCCACATCTCTCCAAGTCCCAGGTTTAGTTGGCCCTGACCTAAAATGGAATCCAATCAAGCATCCTTTCTAGAGGACACAACAGTGACTTGACTGGAGTCATTCCAAGAAGCATTTCTTCTTGGAGGCTTCTGGAGATTCCCACTTTCACTGTATATTTGTAGATTTGATCCTCCTCTTTCATGCGATGGCCAAGAGCAAGAGGTAAAGTGCAGATCTCCCCTCCTTTTTCTACATTGAGATCTGTCTCTATACTTTCTCTGCAGTGTCTAATTTTCCCTTCAAATCCTTCCTGGATCCTGGGAATCTACCTCCCTCCTGTTCTTCCCCAAGTTGCTATTTTTCAGTGTCTGGATTCCGAATCCTGGAGAGCTTAATTTGTTTCTACTCCACCATCTTCACAGAAGTCTCTCCTTGTGTGTTTTGATCACTACAAAAACTCTTGACTCCTAGCCAGCATTGTAGAAAATGCTTAAGGGACTCTGGAGACAAAATAAGCAAGTAAGTGAGAGGAATCAAACATCAGAAAAACAATAAAATGACAATGAATAAACACCCTTCAATATAATACAATGTAAATGAACTTAATTCTCTAATCAAAAGACAAAGATTGGCTGACTAGATCAAAACGCAAGACCTACTTATATATTGTATGCAAAAAACCCCACTTGCAGACAGCCTAACGCTAACCATAACCCTCACTTCCACCCTAGCCCTAACTTGGGTCTCCACAATATGACCCAGCCTATATTACAGTGCTGACCGCCATAGTTTCCTGTTCCAAATTTTATGCTCTACCATATGATACACTATAATTACCATATTTAGTAATTCTCAAAATGTGATATAATTTTTCTAGTTGGATATTTATATGTCATCTGGCATATGTAATTTCTCTTATATTTTCCACAAAGAAATTCAGCTTAAGAGCTTTTCCTTGTGAACTCCCATTCCTGCGTCCTACAGTCAGCTCAACGACCTCTTCACTGCTGCCCCCACGTTTTGCACACACCATCACTGTACTAAAAGCTTCTTTAATAGAGTGCATGCCTCCAGGAAAGGACCATGCTTTATGAATTTTTATACATGAATCACTAGTACTGAGCCAGAAAGTCTGTATAAACTATGGTTACTAATGGTCAAAGAAAAAAATTTTTTTTGTTTCTTATGTATTTTGTACAGAGTCTCATATGCAGTTCAAACTCATAATGGTCCTCTTGGTTTCAGCCTCCACAGCTGGGATTACAAGCGTGCACCACCATGCCTGGACTCTGTGTGCCAGGGGGCGGGGTTGGTGCTGCATGCAGTGCTGAGGACTGAACCCGAGTCCCAGCACTTGCCTAAGCAGGTGCTTAGTCTGCTGAGTTATCTCACCATCCCTAAAAAAAAAACTTTGTAAAAGCAGTAAACTAACAAGCTTTTTTAAAAAAAGTTCAAGAATTCACCAAAGTATTAGGAATAAAGACATAATAAAGGTCTGAAAAATATCTCTCCCATAGGCACATAATCAAAACTGGCAAATATATATGATGATTTTAATTCCTAGCACCCAATAAGCCATCGAAAACTTTGTTAAACATAACTGTAATGCTGAAAAAGACCCTCTGTACATTCAAGGCTAGATCTGATTTTCTCAAATCACCTTTCTGATAGTAGAGCCCCAGCATGCCCATTGCCAGGTGATATGAAGTTTTCTCAAGGACTCTGACCGACCTCTGCAGTCCTATCAATGCCCTTTTCATGTTAGTTCATCCAGAAAGCTATAGCAAGTAGCATAGGCTGAGCAGCTTACAAACAACAGAAATTTATCTCTCACAGCTCTAAGAGGCCAGAAAGTCCAAGATCAATATGCCAGGAGAGAGGCTGGGAGTCGCTGAGGCTCCCTGGCCGCTTAAGGTTCTAGGTGTCGCAGCAACTTTGCAGCCAGTGTCCATGGGCCCGAAACCAGAACCAAATTAAGGCGTAGAAATTTTGCTTAGGGAGGAAAGCAAACACTGTACGAACTAGGAAACAGGAGCAGAAAGACAATGCGAATGAATTATGGCCTGTAGGGGCTGCCGTAGTACCACCTAGCAGGGTTAAGGAAAAGATCCGCCCGCCCGGAAGCGGCTTCTTCCCGCCCTACTTGGGCCCACCCTCTAGCGGCCGGACCTAAAGGGCTTCTCCAGCCCCCAGTGGTGAATTGTCCCCATGGCTGCCTGCAAGGAGGTGAACGTGTCGGGCTTCGAGGAATTCAACCAGGCTGTGGAGCAGCATCGGGGCAAGACCATTTTCGCCTACTTTAGCGGGTCTAAGGATGCTGAAGGAAAAAGCTGGTGCCCTGACTGCGTGCAAGCTGAACCAGTCGTTCGAGCGGGGATGAAGCATGTCAGTGAAGGATGTGTGTTCATCTACTGCCAAGTAGGAGAAAAATCGTATTGGAAAGATCCAAATAATGATTTCAGAAAAAAACTGAAAATAACTGCAGTGCCTACACTACTGAAATATGGAACACCTCAAAAACTGGTAGAATCTGAGTGTCTTCAAGACAACCTTGTGGAAATGTTGTTCTCTGAAGATTAAGATTTGATGATGGCATTTGTGTCTTGGTTTCCTGGCTTGCTGTAGTATAAAGAACATTGTATACTTGCTTTGAATTCATTTTGGCAATAAATGGTGTTACATTCAGTATGTCTAAGCAATAAAGAATGCTATTCTGAAAAAAAAAAAAATGCCAGGAGATACAGTGCCCAGTGAGGAAGTAGCACAAAAGCCCACAGAGGTCATCATTATCCTTGCCATGAGTCTATTTTATAAGGGCACCAATGCTACTCATGAGAGCTCTGCCTTCCTAACTTCGCCACCTCACAATAGGACCAATCTCCTAGTGCCATCATCTTGGGATGAAGATCTCAACACAGGAATTCTAAGAGGGCACGAATGCTCAGACTATAGCAGCAATTACTTTGACACCCTCTCCACAGCAGAATCCCTCATGGAATGCCTACAGGTCAGATGTCCCAGAGAATCCTCAGGGACTCTGCTCAGTGTCTTCTTAGTTGCCAGTGCCCTGAAAGACCAACTTTCAGGCCCTCAGTTCTTCTGATAGTTTCACACAATGCAGGTTTAACTCAGCTTGTTCGTGAGAAGGGTCTGGGCAGAGGAGAGGAGAGGAAGGAAGTAGCTAACAATCCCTGAAAATCCCCTCTTTCAAATCAGTCTGACAAACGTGTATGGAATTTGAACACTGTCCAGAATGAGAACTTAGAAATAAACAAAGTGTATTGTGGATAAAACTATCAGCCCCCACGAAATCTAAGAACATACAGGTAGCCAGAGCTCCTGCTTCTCACAATGCTACCGTGAGCAGACACTGAAGCAACACCCAGGATTTGGAGGAAGGTTTATTTATGCTGTCAGGCACTGACTGGGGTCATTCCTGGGATATCAGGCCCTGATCTCTGGTGGTCTAGGACTTACAAGGGATAAGCAAGCAGGAAGTGCAGGGCGAATCGCTTATCCATTGGGAATTGGTTTATACAATGTGCATCACAGTGACCAGCTATATATCACACTAACCAGCTATTTCTAAGAAATAAAAATGACAAGAATCATAACCAGAACTATTACCTGGGCAACTAATAAACTGAAGTATACTGGTGGGAGTGTGGGGCATCTTCTGTTATAACAACTCAGCTTTATGCTGAGCACACATGCTTTCTAGTGGATTCGCATCACACACTCACCAAAGCTAGAGTGCACACCAGAATCTCAGATATATCGTCCCAGACAAATTCCCCAGGTATCATCATCTCACAGACCCTCATAAGACCCAAAAGACAAATGTGGGCATGATTTTGGACTCTTATTTCTCAGATAAGAAAGTGGGATCCCACAGTAATAAAAAAAAAAAAAAAAAAAAAAAAAAAAAAAAAAAAAAAAAAAAAAAAAAAAAAAAAAAAAAAAAAAAAAAAAAAAAAAAAAAAAAAAAAAAAAAAAAAAAAAAAAAAAAAAAAAAAAAAAAAAAAAAAAAAAAAAAAAAAAAAAAAAAAAAAAAAAAAAAAAAAAAAAAAAAAAAAAACTCATGTCAAAATCATATAGGAAAAAAAAAAAAAAATCAGAACTAGTACCCAGATGTTTAACTCCTAGTCCAAAGCTCTTACCAAAATAGAGTATCTACAAAACTTAATTCAACTATTAGTAATGAAGGAATTCCCATGCTAACCAGAGTCAAAGAAAGAAGTCTGTAATGTCAGCACAAGATTTTCCCCACCTGACACAGGGCAGAAATTCTAACAATGTGAAATGCTTCCAAGTTTATGAATATACAACAGGTTTCATGAATATAAAACAGGTATAATTGCTCTTTTTTTTCAATAAACATTTTTTTTTAACAGTTGACACACTGCAAAAACAGGTATAATTGCCCTTAAAGAAAACATACCACAAGTTAGAATGGACCATTGGCCATCAGAGTGTTCCAAATCAAGCACCTCAGTGCCATTCTCTGAACTTCTTACAGTTCTCTGAACCTCCATAGTATCATTTCTACAATCCATTGAACTGGTGTGTTTCGTTGTTTTGAAAATCCTACGACACTTGCTAGTCTTAGCCTTTGGATGTATATCTCATTCTCCATAATTCCTCAAAGTCCTTGTTTTTTAATTGATAGTGAAACTGGGCGTGGTGGCTCACGCCTGTAATCCCAGCACTCAGGAGGCTGACGCAGGAGGATTGGTGCAAGTTCGAGACCAGCCTGGGCTACAAAAGTGAGCTCAAGGCCAGCCTTAACTGTATGGCAAGACCCTGTCTCCAAAAGAAAAAAAAAAAAAAAAAAATTAATTGGTAGCGAAATTCATTTGTCCAGGGGAAAGACATTCATTTAAGGCCATCTTGGGCTTTCTTATAAGCATTTACCACATAACAGGTGATTTTTGTCAACATTCATTCTGCTTTTTCCACTTGAGGATCATGAAATCATAGAAAGGGCAGAAGTCAAGTTATGAGATCTGCATTTTCGGAACCATCCATTGGTGTTATTCCACAATTCAGCACAGGATGGCTATGGTGCAAACATTCTGTCCCTCCAAAATTTATGTTGAAACTTTATTCCCAGTACAATATCAAGAAGTAAAGTTTTTAAAGGAGATGATTAAATCAGGTCTCCCCCTTTGAGAATGATGCTAAGGCCCTTATCAGAGAGGCTTCATACCGCATTCAGCTCCTCTTTTGCCCTTTTGCATCTTCCCCCATAGGAGGACTTACTGCTCACCCCTTTCTAGGGCACCACCAGACACCAGCTTAGAAACAGTCCTTCCAGGACACGGATCTTGTTCAGGCCTTGATGTTGGATTTCCTAGCCTCTAGGATCCTAATAAGTGCACTTATACCATTTATAAATTACCTAGTAAATACTGGGTGTGGTGGCGCACGCCTGTAATCCCAGCTGTCAGGAGGCTGAGGCAGGAGGATCAGTGCGAGTTCGAGACCAGCCTGGGCTACAAAAGTGAGCTCAAGGCCAGCCTGAACTGTATAACAAGACCCTGTCTCAAAAAGACAAAAATAAATAAATAAATAAATAAATAACCTAGTAAATAGACATTTTCTGGTTGCAGAACAGGCCAAGACACCTGCCATAATCTTTTTGAAGAAACCATAAAATGCTAAGAAAAACAAATGAAAACTACAGAATTTCACTAAAGAAAATAAGAAGAATTCAAAATGATTTCTGTATTATATAAATGTTATCTTCAAGTTAGTTGCTTAAGCCGGGCGTGGTGGCTCACGCCTGTAATCCCAGCACTTGGGAGGCTGAGGCAGGAGGATTGGTGCGAGTTCGAGACCAGCCTGGGCTACAAAAGTGAGCTCAGGACCAGCCTCAACTGCATAGCGAGACCCTGTCTCAAAAAGACAAAAAAAAAAAAAAAAAGAAAGCAAGTTAGTTGCTTAGATCACAAGATTTAAACATCAAAAATTGGTTTTAAAAATGTCATGAGAAATTTAAAAAAAAATGTAAGCACTAACTTCTTTCAATAAACCAGTACAAATCAGCAGTATAATTATCCAAGCTATCCTGAAAGTATATCTTTTTCCCTTCTTTCCTTTGTCCTTTCTCTCATCCTAGTTTTTCCTTTCCACTGAACAGATTCTTTCCCTTTCACAGTATTGTAACTTTCAGACTGTGTTTGCTGTTTCAGGTTCTCACACTAGCGAGATAATAGGATGGTTGTACAGGAGGGTCTCATTTATTTCACTTACTAATATGGTCTCTAGTTGCGTCATTTATAAAAGTCTCAAGTTTATCTTTTTCTTTTTTTTTTTTTTTTTTTGTGGGACCAGGGTTCAAACTCACGACCTTGCACTTGCCCAGCAGGCACTTGTGCCTCGGAGCTATCTCCCCAGCCCCGCAAGTTTATCTTTTTCTATATCTGAGTGACACTCTATTGTGTAAAAATAGCCCATCTTTTTTATCCAGTCCTCAGTTAATGGGCATTTGGATTGTTTCCAAGATTTAGCTCTGACTAATTGCACTTCTATAAACATGGACACGCATAAATCAATGTGGTATGATTTTTTTCAGTTCATTTGAAAAATACCTAGGAGGGGAATAGCTAGATTAAATGGAATTTCTAATCCAAGATTTTTGAGAAACTTCCACACTGATATCCATAGTTTTTGTACCAGTCTACACTCCCACCAACAGTGGAGAAGACTTCCTTTTTCCTCACAACCCCTACAGCATTTGTTATTGGTTGACTTCTTCTTGATAGCTATTCTTTTGGGGGTAAAAGAGAATCTCAGTATTTCTGTTGTTATTGTTGTTGTTTTAATTTTTTATTTAAATTTAACAATGGTTATATTACATATTTTCATCATCAGATCAGTATAGATTAATAGATATAGATATATAAGATTGATCAAACAATTACACATTAACACTTTCAATAAGCACTACTTTTTTTTTTTCTTTTCCTTTCCCCTTTCTTTTTTTAACAGTTGACACATTGCATATTGTCCTCACAATAGTTCTACAGAGCACAGTGTGTGGGCATGACTCACCTTCCTATTGATGGTGCTAAGAAGGAAAAAAAAAAAAAAAGAAAATTCTTCTCTTTGGACTAAGAGGAAGCAGATGCATACACAGTCCAAAGTTCTACAATTGCAGTGGGTCACCAGTGAAGCTTGCAATGTTGGAGGCTATTGATCCAGGTCTCCTACAGCTCATCTCATCAATCTAGCTCTGCGTTTCATGCATTATAATTAAGCTTTTTTTGCTGGGTGATCAAGGGCAAGTCAAAGCAAGACTTGTATAACAAAACATTCATTTTTTGTATCTTCCAAGGTCAAATCCTCTCAGGATTAACTTTGGGACCATATACAGTACTTTGTAGAACTGTTGTTAGTGTCAGCCTTCGGGATGAGTCACGGCCATTGCTTGGCCAGTTTGCTTTCTATGAAAGCCTAAGAGAATGTTTTTTCTCTGGGTGACTCTCCTTAGATGCACTATAGTTCATTTATCCCTTTCCTCTGAGGTCCCATAATCTCCTTGACCAGAAAATCTGGGACACCTCTGAGTTATAGGATATTACAGCACAGGTTCTCTTATACCCTGAGTCCTTACTGACCTTGAAGGGGTAGGGCCAAAATATTAGCTATCCTCATAGCCCTTCTTTTTCTCCAATTTTTGCTCTGTTAACTTACATTCTCAACCCTCCAGCAGAAAAGCTTTGTGATACTATTACTCTATAACATAGGTAATTGAGCTTATCATCACTGGTTTTCTGAATATCAAACATCTTTGACTTAGCTTGGAATTGATATTTTCTGACCATCATTAATATTCTAACAACGTTCCATACAATGTGATATAAGCAGTTACACAATTTTTACACAGATATTTGGAAATTCAAGGAAATACAAAATTGTAGCCTGTCAAGTCTATGATATTTGGCCCAGTCTCTTACTTTCAACTAATACTCTTGAGAGAGAGAGAATAACAGTAACTGAGTTTACACTGGGAGCAGTACACATCAAAAAGACAAGAGTGACATGCATTCCAAGTTAGTGTTGTTTTAATCTGCATCTCTTGAATGACCAGTGATGTTGAACATTTTTTCATATATTTATTTGCCATTTGTATTCCTTCATTTGTGAAGTGTACATTCATCTCAGATGCCCATTTTTGGATTGGGTCTTTGATCTGATCTTTTAAAAATTCTTTATATGTTCTAGGTAGAAGTCCTTTGTGTGAGAGACAGTCAGATATAATTTTTCCCAGTTGTGGCTTTTCTTTACGCTGTTGGTGATTTTTTTTTTTTTTTTTTTTTTTTTTTATGTGCAGACACTTTCTAAAAATATGAGATCAAGGGGCCGGCGGGATGGCTCAGTGGTCTAGGGCGCCTTCTTGGGAAGGCTTGGGCGGCTTCAGGGACCACAGTTCGATCCCCGGCATCACATGCTGCGCCAGCCCTGCCCTTGGGGCGGGCTGAGCTGGCCATAAAAGTGAGTGAATAAACAAATAAAGGTTCTGAAACAAGAAAAAAAATAAATAAACAATTAAAAATATGAGATCAAAATTGTTGATTCTTGGTAGTACTCCCCATGCAGTTTGGATTTTGTTCATGAACACCCCCCACCATATGCCTATGTCTTACCTAGTTTTTCCTCCAAGAAATGTAGTGTTTCAGTTTTAATATTTAAATCTTTGATCCATTATGACTGTAGTTTTGTGCATAGTGATACCCATGGGTATAATTTTACCCTTCAGCATGTGAAAAGCATTCCAGCAGCATTTATTAAAGAAGCTATCTTTCTTCCAGTGAACATGTTTGGCCCTTTTATCAAAGATAAGGTGGCTGAGTGTGTCTTCAGTTGTCTCTGCATCTTCCAATCTGTTCCATTGATCCTCAGGTCTGTCTCTATGCCAGTACCATGCTTATTCTATCACAGTAGCTTTGTAGCATAGTTTCAAATCAAAGATTGTGATGTGTCCTGCCTTGTCTTTGTGGCTAAAAATTGCTTTTGTTATTCTAAGTCTCTTCTGGTTCCAGATGAATTTTTGGAATGTTTTTTCTAGATCTGTGAGGTACATTAATAGTATTTCAATCAGAACTGCACTGAATCTGTATAACAGTATTGGGAATATGGCCATTTTCATAGTGTTGATTCTTTCTATCCAAGAGCAAGGAATATCTTTACATTTTCAGAAATTCCTATCAATGCCTTTTTCAGAGTACTATAATTTTCATTGTATAAATCACTCACTTCCTTTGTGAGATTGATTCCAAAGTATTTCATTTTGGGGGTGTTATTGTAGAAGGTGTGGTTTCCCTAATTTCTCTTTCATTGTATTCACTGTTTGTGCATAGAAATGTTATTGATTCTTGAATATTGACTTTGTATCCTGCTATGCACTGAGTTATTAAATCTACAAGTCTCTTAGTGGAGGTTTTGGAATCTTCTATGTAGAGTATCATGTCATCTACAAATAATAATTTTACTTCTTTCTTTCCAATCATCATTCCTTTTATTTCTCTCTCTTGCCTAATTGCTCTGGCTAATGTTTCCAGAACTATATTAAATGGGAGTGGAGACAGTGGACATCCTTGTCTTGTTCCTGATTTTAAAGTAAAGGATTTCAAGGTTCTGTTCCTTTAACATGATGTTGGCTATTAGTTTGTCATACATGCTTTTATCAGGTTGAGGTAGAAACCATCTATTCTGATTTTCTGTAGGGTTTTTATAATTAGTGAGTATTAGACTTTGTCAAAAGCTTTTTCTGCATCTATTGAGAAGTCTTTGAGTCTGTTGATGTGGTGTATTACATTCGTGGATTTGCTTGTACTGAACCAACCTGTACTTCTCTTCTTTGGCTGGGCCTTTATCTGGTTTTGGTATCAAAGTAATATTTGCCTCAATGCATGAGTTTGGGTAATTGCTTCCCTTTCAATTTCATTGAAGAATTTGACAAGAATTGGCATGAAATCTCTAAATTCCTTGTAGAAGGCCATGCTGAGTGTCTGCCCCACCCAGCCTGGATTTTTTGGAGTCCTCAAAGTGGACAGGATTCAGTGGAGCCTGACTTAGGCAATGGCTCTAGTGCCCTGTTTTAAGGCCACAGGAGCAGGGCTCCCAAAGCTTCATAAGCACTTCACCACCTTCTCCTTTGCAAACCACACCATCCAGGTCTGCCAGGGCTGGAGGCAGTTGGGGGTCACAGCAGTGATTTGGGACACAGTGCTGATGAGACTGTCATGGATAGAAAAGTGGCATTAGAGTCTCTTAAATTAGGGGCTGGGGAGATAGCTCAGTGGTACAAGTGCCTGCCTGGCAGGTGCAAGGTCATAAGTTCAAACCCCAGTCCCACAAAAAAAAAAAAAAAAAAAAAAAAAAAAAATTCTTAAATGTTCAAGCCAACTTACTTCCTCATATACAAACCAACATGTTATTAAGGAGCTGACTTGGGGATAAAATTGGAGAGTTTTTCACCTGGAGAATTTGACCTGACTTAGAGCTGATATCATATATTTAGAAGAAACATTCACAGATCTTTTCCAGACACTGGACTATCTCTGTAGTGATGACTGTGTAATACTTCTAGCTTGCCAAATTCGCTATGAATGAGATAGCAACTTCTTAGTGATGACGGAGTGGCGATTCACTGTAAGGTTCACCATGATCCTGAAGAAGATGTACATATTTACAACGCACAGAAGAGAAGCAAGGGGGAAGACTTATAGTTGGGAATAAGAATATTTGCCCTAAGAAGATCAATTAAAGTCTTAGACTTAATTGGGAATCTATCCATATTTAATGAGGTGGCTTTGTCTATCTAAAGAAAGAGTCTCAGGGAATAAAGCACATGTGCAGTTTGAACAGCAGGGCTTTATTCCCTTGTGATTCTTAGGCATATTTTACAGCTCTGAAATTCCATGAACATTAAAGAGTGGATTTGGGGTTATGTTAAAATAATAATAAAATAAATTCCTTGTAGAATTCAGCTGTGAATCCATTAAGACTTGTAATTTTCTTTGTTGGTAGGTTTTTTTTAAAATTGCACTTTTTGGGGCTGGGGAGATAGCTCCGTGGCACAAGTGCCTGCCTGGCAAGTGCAAGGTCGTGAGTTTGAACCTCAGTCCCACCAAAAAAATAAAATAAAAAATAAAATAAAATAAAATTGCACTTTTTAGCCAGGAGTGGTGGCGCATGCCTGTAATCCCAGCACTCGGGAGGCTGAGGCAAGAGGATCGGTGTGAGTTGGAGACCAGCTAGGCTACAAAAGTGAGCTCAAGGCCAGCCTGAACTGCACAGCAAGACCCTGTCTCAAAAAGACAAAAAAATAAAATAAAATAAAATAAAAATAAAAAATAAATAAATAAAATTTCACTTTGAACTTAATTAACTGATATTAGGTTATTCAGAATTTTTATATCCTCTTGATTCAGATTTGGTAATTCATTTGTATCTAGGAATCTGTCCACTTGTTCTGTGTTTTCCATCTACGTGAGTAAAGATTTTTGAGGTAGGAATTGATGATCGTCTGCATTTCCACAAAAGCTGCAGTGATTTCACCCTTTTTATTCCTTATTGCATGAATTCGAATGTTTTTCTTTCCTTGTTTTTTTTTTAATAAGGTTGGCTGGGGGGGTATCAGTTTTATTTATTCTTTCAAAGAACCAATTCTTTGATTCATTAATTTTTGTATTGTTTTTTCATTTCCATTGCATTTACTTCTGCCCTCATCTTCTTTTTTTTTTTTTTTTTTTTTTTTTTTTTTTTT
>PVJA010001384.1:0-128473 GCA_004027025.1 Myocastor coypus | reverse complement strand
TTTTTTTATTTCTGTGGCAGTTGATGCTACCAATCTTTCCTTTCTTGCAATATCTTGCTCTTGGGCTTTCTGCCACTAGGCTCTTGGGTTTGCTCTCCATCTCTCAGAACAGTTCTTCTTGGTCTGAAGTCCATCTGTCCTTACTCTGTGGAAGCTCATCATTGGTGCCCCGCTTGCCTCTCTTGTCCTCTCTTTTGTCCTTCTCTTTTGTCCTCTCTGTGTGCATGCCGTCCTCAGGCCATCTCCCAGGTGCTCAGATTCAGCTCAGGTTAACAGATTCACCACCGCTGTGTGTTTTTAGGCCAGCTTCCTCAGAAACAGATCTGCGAAGGAGACTCGCTAGTAGAAAGGTTACCAAGAGAAGGCCCAAGGGGGATTCACTGCAGTGCAACTGCCTTGCAATCCTCAGATGGTCCTCAGGTGCACTCGGGGCCTCAGGTGGTCCTGCTCAATCGCCGGAAAGGAGGAAGGAAACCCAGCTCCTGGATCCTGAAGCTAAGTCTCATGTGGGAGCTGCCCCTGGGGACCAGATGACATCTTGGGTGGGGCAGCTTCCTATTGCCAAAGGCAGCTCCTAGGAGCGGCCCAGCCAGAGCCAAGAGCAGTACATGTCTCCCGCAGCTGGGGAAGTGAGTGTTTGGTTCCTGGTGGAGCCCAGGTGACCCCCATTATCTTTCAAACCATTCCAAATCTAAATTTACAATCCTGACCTTTATCTGAGCAAGTGACGTGCTTAAGGGTCCACGTACTACCACAGACTCCCACAAGTCACCTGCTATTTACTCAGTCTCTGCCCTCTGCTCAGGATATCCATAATCCCGCCCCTGTAGTTTGAGGGCCCACTCCCTGTGGGTGATTTTCTGGGACCCAAGACACTTGTTAGAGGCTTGCTAGCCACCAAGCCTTGGTCACAGAATCAACCTACCAGGTCCAGGGAAGCTGACCAGGCAGCCACAGGCATGCACATTAGCTCAGCTGTGTGGTCCATACACACGCGCACAGGAATAGACGTGCGCGTCACTAGTGCACACTCACAGCCTGTACTTGCACCTATAACCTTCCTGCCCATGCTCACCCCGGGCCTGCTTCCTGCCAGCACATGCACACACATGCAAAGACATTCGTTGGTTCATGGGCTCACGGGCTGCTGTTGGCCTGCCTCATGCACATCAGTCTGGGAGCATGAGTGCCAGCTGTGGCATAGTGACATCTGCTGCTGGGCAGGAAGAATGAAGCCTGGGCAGCGCCAGCCTCCAGAGGGAGAGATGTGAGCCTTTCGCTTTTCTCTTTTTGAGGCTGGTTTCTGAAGCACCATGAATAAGTATTCAGTCTCCTCCCCAGAGACCAGGTTGCTCTCTAAATACCAAGGCAGGCAAGTGGAGACTTAAAAAGGTCATTACAGTATGGAGAGGGTGGTATTTAGCTGCAAAAGTGGCTCCTGGAGGGGGAACCTCAGACCTCAGTGGGAAGCCTTTGTTATCAGCTCCTCTGGCCTCCCGGGTTCCCCAGGGTGCAGCCAGGGACAGTGGGGGAGGGGCAGGAGGCTCCCATCCTCAGGGGCACAGCTATCCCTGGGCGTAGATAGAGGGCTATTTGAGATTGAGCTGGTTCTGGATGGGTAGGAGTGGTAGCACTCTAGGTAGCAATCCTAGAGAACAAGGGTGCAAGGGAGTACCTTGTTTTTTCTGGGGGGCAAGTGGGAAGAGGGCTTCTTGCAGTTGCCACCCAGGTACCTTTTACTTCTTGACTTGGGCAGAGGTTTCTGGAGAGGGGCAGGTCTCTTATTCTTTTGTAGCGAAGGTTAGAAAAGAAAGATAAAAAGACAGGAAAGAAAGAAAGAAGAAAGGAAGGAAAGGGAAAGAAAGGAAGAAGAGAAAGAAGGAAAGGCAAAGGAAGGAAGGATAGATGGATGAATAGATGGAAGAAAAGAAAAAAGACTACTTAACATTTTGACAGTGTAATTCCTGTTAGGATTTTCATATAGGGAGATGCCTTGTTAATCTACCTGGGCTAGACAGCAGGTCCTGAGGGCAGGAAATTGGCAGGAGTCAAGGCACAGGCACAACGAATTGGCTAGAAGTTGTGCGGGAGAAAGTGAGAGGAACTTGTGTTTTCCCTGAGAGGCAATGAGGAGCAGGGAGGCCACAGGGAAAAGCTAGGCTGGAGTACAGAGGGGCAGGCTGGATCATCTCCACAGCCCCTGCAGTCCTATCTCCCCGCAGTCCTATCTCCCTGCACTCCACCCACCCACCCAGGTCACAGTCCTGTGCTTTGGACGTGACCTCCATAGACATCTCAGGCTATTCAGTGCTCCTCTGCCTCTGGTGTATAGACTAGGAGATTGGACGGGGAAGAAGAGAAGGCTTGGGGCCTTCCCCCTTGGCTCCCCCTCTGTGGTTGTAGGTGTCAGGTCCTATCTGGAGGGCTCTCAACTGTAGCCACTTACAGGGTCTTCTTCCCTCATGGGTTAGTTAGACTGCTGAGTCCTGGAGACAGGCTGCTACTGTCTGCCCCTAGTGTGGGATTCCCATATAGGTGGGAGATTTGCCTGGGAGGTGGTGGTAATGGGGCCATGTTGGACATGTGCTGGAGGATGGGTCCTAAAAAAGGAGGTCCGCGACTCTGCAGTGAGGCCACCTATGGGAGGAAGACCTGAAGGTCCTCACGCCAGAGTCTGCTGAGCTGCCCTGCTGGTGGGTTGCTGGGTGGGGGAGGTGGGGAGTGGGTAGGAGAAAAAGAAGCCACGGGTACTGTGACTGTAGGCTAGATTGTTTTCCTGGCTCCTATCAGGCAGTGGGGGAGAGGTGCCTTTCAGGGCCCAGTTTTTTTTTTTTTTTTCCTATCGTGACGCATAACGTAATCAGATGACATTTGAATATTCATGTCGTAAAACAGGATGCAGATGCAAGTGTGAGACTTGTGGGCTGGGGCAGGGAGGATCCACATGCTGCATCCTGTGAAGCCCCACAGTCTCAGAGTGAGGCAGAGCATCACTGAGCTGAGTCCTGACCTGTGGCAGCAGCTGCTTCCTCTTCCCTGGTGTGTGTGTGTGCGCGTGTGCGCGCGTGCGTGCGTGCGTGCGTGTGTGCATGTGTGTGTGTGTGTGTGTAAGAGGGAGAGAGACAGACAGACAGAGACAGAGAGGGACAGAGAGATAGAGATAGAGACAGAGAATCCCCTCCCAAGCACACTCACCCCATTCTAAGTTGACACCCATTGTGGCAGCAAGCCTCCCTTAGACTGAACTCGAATGTCTACCATGACCCCTGGGGTCTTATCTCTGACCCCGACTGTCCCCCGACTGTCCCAAGAGCTTCAGCAGGGGCCATGCCTTCCTAGCTCCAAGCTGAGCTACTCTAGGCTCCCTCAATCTTGCCCAGACCTTTCTTAAGGTGCTGCTAAAAGACACCAGAGGGAGACAGGGGAGCATTTATATCTATAGGCTAATGCTCTACTTTAGGGGGACTGAGTTACCTGTACTGCCACCAAGCCAGAGTGGGCAAAACCTGGCTTTCTGGAGGAATAATGAGGGAACAGGGCAGAGGTGACATAATGCTAGTTTGGGAATCAGGTGGCTTGAGTTTTTTTTTTATTCCATCAAGGTATACTTGCTGTGCAACTTGGAGGAAGTGTCCCCACTTCTCTGAGCTTTAGTGTTTTCATCAGCAGTACTGGAATACCTCTCTTCCAGGGACTTTATGGGGATTAATGAGCTGGGAAGAGTGTGTCCCTTGTTGGGTGGGTTCTCTGGGCCACCTGTTGAAGCTTGGGGCACTGGGCTTCCCGGCCATCCGTGCAGTTGCGGGTGGCAGCAAGTGGCACAGAAGAGGCCTGGATGGAGGTCAGAGTCACTGCCAGTGGTGGGGGCTGAAGTACTTCTGCATCTGCTTAGGGCTGATCAGAGGCTCCTTCAGTGGGGGCAGCAGACCCAGCTGGATGGAGAGGAACAATGGGGACAAATCCCTGAGCTGTAGGGTGTCACTGCTTTGCCACTGGCTTTGTGTCATTGGGCCAAAATGCTAACTTTTTTGATCCTTAATGTCTTCATCTGGAAATGATGGGGCACAATCGCCAGATCTCCTGGGAAGTATTCCAAAGATGAGGGAGGTGTTAGTGAATTGAGTTTACCAGGAATAGTACTTGAATGGCAGGCCTCTCAGAATACCAGGACTGTGGTCGTAGGAGTGTTATGGCACTTAAGGGGCATAAGAGGATGTCAATAAGGCATTGCCCTGGCCAGATCTGGCATTGTCCTAGCTCCATAAGGCAGCAGAAGGTAAGGTAGGCCCCATTTCATTCCCTTAGGACCCAAACGACAGGATATTAAGAGCCATGGTCTAACTGTGTGGGACTCCCCACTCCAGACCTCAGCTGAGGTTGTTGGCCTAGAGTGTGGAATGATGGGAAACTCACTACCTCCACAGCTGTCCATGGTTGGTGAGAAGCTGTCTTTATAAGGGATTCTTTCTCAAGTTAGAGTGAGTTCTCCATAATTCCATCAGTTTCCTTGACCTCAGATGGGGTCAAGATTTAAGAAGCTACAATCTGGGCAGGTGACATAGCTCAGTAGATTAAGCACCTGGTTTGGCAGGTACAGGAACCAGGATTTGATTCCCAGTCACGCATACCATGCTGGCCCTGCTCCCAGGACACACTGAGCCCAGGAACAAGTCTGGGCCTGGTGGCACATGTCTGTAATGCCAGCACTGGGGAGGCTGAAAACAGGAGGATCACCATGAGTCCAAGCTGCGTAGTGAAACTCTGGACTAAATACATAAAATTAAGAAGAAGAAGAAGAAGAAGAAGAAGAAGAAGAAGAAGAAGAAGAAGAAGAAGAAGAAGAGGAAGAGGAAGAGGAAGAGGAAGAGGAAGAGGAAGAGGAAGAGGAAGAGGAAGAGGAAGAGGAAGAGGAAGAGGAAGAGGAAGCGGAAGAGGAAGAGGAAGAGGAAGAGGAAGAGGGAAGAAGAAGCTTCAATCCATGAGGCTGCAGGAAGAAAGTCATACCATGGACCAGCAAGCAGCTGGAAGGAAGGACGGGTCATTGCTTGGCCTCCCATGCTACCCTGTCTCTGCTTGGCCATCTTCGGTGCTCAGTGTTCACTGCGAACCTTCTCTGCTGTCCTAGCTCCCTTCCCTGTCTCTTACTTTGTATTTTCTGGAGGATTCTGGGATTGAGATTACCCTGCTGGAACCTGTGTGTTCTTTGGCTATGGCCTAATACTCCTTTTCCCTAGAAGCCCAGCTTCTGAGCAACAGGTTGCTTGCACTTCGTCTCCTGCCTCTACACTTGACCTTCTGTTCCTGCTCCACCTTGCCAAGGCCATCGGTGACCTCCTTGATGCCATGCCCAGTGGCTTCCCTTGTTCTCTTACCTGCCAGCCTTCAGCTTTTGGACTGGTGATCATGGCTGTTTTCTTTATTCACATTTTAACTTCTGAGTTTTTTTTTTTTCCCCCACTGTCTGGCTCTGGCTTCTCACCTCCTGCTTCTCATGGACAAGGTCTCCAGCATCACTGCACTTGGCTTTCTCCTTTCACTGGGTGAGGCCATCCATTGAGTGGCCACCTATGTGCCAAGGACTCTTAATTCTCTGGGTTTCTTTCCCAAATGCCACACCTATGTGCCCAATCGCGCACTGGACGTCCCTTCTTGGCTGCTGTTGAAGTTCATCATTTCCACCCCCCTCATGGTTTGCTGTATCAGTTGGAGTCAGTCAACATCCCTGTGCTCATTCTGTCTCCTGCTCTGTTGCGTGATGGCTTCTTGCAGCTCCAAGGGTCTGAAGGATGGAGGGAGAAGGGCTTACTCTGATGACCTTTGCTCCCTGCTCCCTGCCACAGAGCCCTGTTGGGATCTGAGGGCAAGATGGAAGCTGGGACTCTAATAGCGGCTGTATCAGTAATCCAGGCAAGGGGTGGCACTGGCTTAGACTATAGTGTTCACCACCAGAGATGAAGGGGCAGATTGCGAAGTTATAGGCAGGACCTGACTAGGAGGGAGTAGAAGGAGGCCAAAGTGGAGGGGTGCAGACCTCCAGCTTGACTGATGCTCCTTAGACGTGACATTCCTTGACACAGACTGGCTGATTCTGGGACAGATCTGGGGTTCTGGCTCCTTGTGAGTGGGAGTAGGCCTTAGAGATAAGGGGTGTATGCACACACATGATATACATATACATACACTGCATGGATATGGGGTGTGTGTGTGCTTGTGTATGTATGTGCCTCTGTGTGTGTGTGTGTGTGTGTGTGCACGTGCGTGTGCATGTGTGCACCTGTGTCTGTGTTTGCCACCCTGGAGAGTGTGGATGATCAAGGAGGGGCCTTTATCCCTGTGTCCCTCAGAGACATTTCCCAGGAGCTTGTCTCCTGCTGGTGGCCCACCCACTTGGGAGACCAAAGCTCTTTCTAGCTGCCTGCTGCCTGTGTGAGCTGAGACGAGGGTTGTACATCTCAATTTTTATCATATGAAAATGAAATAATGCGTGCAAGAACAGACCCCAAAGAGACAACAGTGAGGAGATGAAGGCTTCCTTGCTGCAGGGACCCCATGTCCCTTGTGCACCTCCCAGAAGAGCAGACTCTGTTGAGACATCAGCGCTCTCTCTTTTGGGGGCCTTCAAAGAGGGCGGCTCTTACATTCTGAAACACAAGGGGAGTTAAATGCATGACAGCGACAGCAGCAGCTTGGAAACCCGACTCGTGCTGCCAGCCGGCGCTGCCCCCGCCGGCACAGGCCTGCCTTGATGTTGCTGCCTTGACTAGACAGAAGATGTTTTCCTTCTCAATTAGGAAAAACTCACAGCTTCACACTCACAGGGGAGGCAGCAGCGCTGGAATTAGCTCAGAGGGAGGAAAGGGGAGGTGACAACAGCAACAAAAAGGTCTGCCTGCTCTTGGTCTGGGCCCCTGTCTGCCCAGCGGGGCATTCTGGTTTCCCTCTTGGGTCTTGTCCTTCCTCCCTCCCTTCCACTCATTCATGCAATAAACTTGAACTTGAGCTGCTTCCTGCTCTGCCAGGCCAGGTGGTAGAGCTGAGGTCACAGGAATAAAGTGCAGGCCCTGCCCTGGGGGAGCTCCGAGCTATTCGGAGAGACTGGTGGAAAAATAGATAAACCCAGAAGTCAGCAGGGCATGTCCTGCAGCTAAAGATCCAGGTCAGATGGATTCACAAGCCCCATTCAGCAGAGGATGTGCAAAAAGCCACCCAGGGTTCCTCCAAGTTCCTGGAGCGCTTAGTGCATATTGTTAGGAGTACAGATGGAAGTCAGACTGAGGTAGGACAGGAAACGTAAAGATAGGTAGAAAGGAGACTAGGAAAATGGTAGTAAAATTACTATTTGAGGAAAGCTGCACTTTTGAGATACAAAGTATATTCAAATGCCCCCCCCCCCATCCCTTCCAGAAAAAGTCCTAAAGGCCTTAAAGATGGAACCTTGAAAACTGGGCTGTGGCCCTGTGCCTCATCCTCAGGCAACTGCTGCGAGCAGGAGAGCATAGCTCAGCTTCAAAGCACATGCAAATGGTTTGTGTTTTAATACAGCCCAACACAGGCATAAGCCCACCAAACTCTGTAACATTCATCCCAGATAACGGATTTGGGGGACACCTCTAGATCCACACACTCCCGTCCCCAGGGGACTCTCTCCCTCTTGAGGACCTGCATTTTGTGTTCTTTAATGTTCTCCGTGACAGGCCTTTCTATGCCTCTTACTGGTGCTTTCAGGATTCTTCTGTGGTGAAGGTCAGTGATCCTGCTGCAGTCTGCCCCGTGGGTGGAGTGGATCCAGGTTTCCATCCCTGCTTCAGACCCACCTGGGACAAGACTGCTTGGGTTCAAATCCCTATTCTACCCCTTGCTAGAACAGCCACTGCTCCCCCTCGGCTCTGTGGGGAGAAGGAGGAGGATAATGGTGCTGACTTCATGGGGCTGTGGTGAGAGCTAAATGAGTCCACGTCTGCGCAGCGCTTGGAGCAGGGCTGGGCCCACAGTAAGTGCTGTGAAAGATTAGCTCTTATTCTCATTGTCATTTCTAGCCCTGAGCCCCTGCTTGCATTGAATTAATTCAGTTTATGCATCTTCTTACCCCCTGCTGATGTTGTCAGTTTCAACCTCAGTCAGTTCAGATGTGGACCTCAATCCTTTTCTTTATGTTCCATTTAAAAAAATTGGCCTCACCCCTAAAACAAAGCTTGGCTGGGCACACAAAGTCTCTGTGGGTAGCAGACATTTCCAAAGGATGGGGAGAAGAAGGGATTTATAGATTGCAGGAACGCCAGCAGTGTAAAAGCCCAGTCTTTGATATTTTTATTTCTAAAAGCCCCTCAGCCATTTCCAACACCTGAGCTTCAACTGCCTCTTACATTGTTTTATTTTTCCCCCACTTGCTCTCTCCCTCTCTCCCGCTCCTCCCAGTTTCCACTTGTTTCTCAAGCAGACAGTTTAGCGGATCTCTTTGGCTTTTTTGTCTCTTGTCAAATCATACCCGCAGGATGTTACCTGCCTCCCCCTCAGTGCCTTATCAAGGTATTTTCTTATACAAAGACATTCGCTTCCCTAAGAGGAGTTCGGTTGTCAGATGTTGTATCAGTCAGTGTCCAGCTAGGAAAAGAGAAAGCTCTCTGAGCACTTAGGACACAGGGATTTAACGAAGGGCATTGGTTGCCGGTGATGGGCGGCTGGTGAGTCAAATAGCATGGCTATTCCCGTAGATAACATACTGGAATGGTGTACTGAGATGTGTTGCACTGTCCTAGTCATCAAGTGCATCCCATTGGCCACTCCTTTCTGGCACTCCCCACCTGCCCCTGGATCTAGCAACTAGTGGGTTAATGCAGCTGCAACAGGGAGCCTATAGCATTTGTCCCTAGGGTATGTTTCTCATCCTTTGCTATTTGGAATGTCTGCCCTAGCTGGGAGGAAAGGAGCAGCAATGGTGGAAGAGGCAGAACCAGATGTGATAATCTTGGAGGAGGAGAACACAGGTGATCCTGGGGGTGGAGAGGTTGGAGAAGGCTGTGTGGGCACTCTTTCAGTGTGGGACCATCTGGCCTGCTTTGCTACTCAGGAGGCAGCATGCTTCCCAATCAAGGAGGAGCCTTGGGTGGGACCTTGTTTTCTTTTCACAGACGGAGAACTTGGGGCCAGTTAGATTTTTGCCCATAGTCACAGAGCAAGAAAGGAGCAGAGCTGAGGTTCCCAAAGCCTCACCCCTAGATTGTAACAGCAGCGGCACATCAGAGTCGCAGTTAGGAAGAGATGAGAGGCAAGGCGAGGGGAACAGGAGAAACTAATGAGTTTCCTGCAGGACACAAAAAAGCTGGAGGAGGCCTTGCAGTGACTGCAAAGGGAAGCTGCAATGGAACAGTCAAGGACACACGCAGCCCCACTTCTGTCATGGAAGTGGCAGAGAGGTAATTAATGGTGGTGAGGAGCACCGGCAGGATGAGAAGCGGGTAGAGCAACCAAACCTCTTTACAACCACCCTTGCAGAAGAGCCTCCCTCCCTGCCTGTTGACCTCAGCACATCTGAGGCACAAGCAGCCAGCTAGAACTAAGGGACATCATTAGCGAGGAAACAGCCCATCTTGGATCTGTCCGTGTTCTTCTGGTTCTTGTCGAAAACTAACAGGAATGACTGACTGCCGGGCGATGGAAGCAATGACTAGAAGTCTTTTTGTGTTTGGCCCAGGCTCAGGAGATGTCAGGAACAGTCTTAGAGACAGGCAGTGGGAGCTCTAAGCTGGTGGCTCAGGTGGGTCAGGCGAACAGAATGTGATGCTTCGTTGTCAGAGTGCAGGGCCGGGGGACTGCCACCAGGACCCACTTCCCACCTTGCCCTTCACCCTGGTGTCTCTGCAAAAGTCACATGGGAGGGAAGCCAGGGTTTGGAGAAAAAAACAAAACAAAACAAAACAAAAAACCTTCTGATTGTAGTCCATCAGAGAATCATCTAGAATTTTCTTTCCACAGAGTTCCCCCTCACCATCTGTCCTGCACCCCCAATCCAGGAGATATTAAAAATGGTGCTCGGGGAATCAATTCCCAGCATACACTCACTGGCTGAAGCTTTTGGCTTCCTCGTCCTTGGGGATCTCTTCTTCCGCACTGCTCTTGTCTGGGTCCCTGGCGGTCTCCTTGCTCCCTCGGGCTCTCTCAGGAATACATTTTTCATTTAAGTGGCTGCAATATCTGCTCAGACAATCATTCCTCTTTCTCCACTTTTCTTTGGCAGCTCTTTGCTGTTCACTCTGCAGCCAGGATATATTTAAAAGAGAAAAACTTTAAATTAAATTTGGGAGAGTTTAAAATGAAAGAAAACAAACCTGCCCCATGATTGCAGGTAAGAAGAGGGCTCTGGCTGCTGGGGGAAAAGTTGCAGGCTGCCCTTCATCTTGGGCCAGAACGACAGGAAAGCTCTTCTTTGCTCTCCTGCTGCCCGTTGCCCTGCCACCAGGTACCAGGTTAATTAAACAGGAAGCATCAGTGCAATTCCCTGAGGACGGAAGTGGGCTTCATGTGGATCCAGAGGACCAGCTCATGGGCTCTGTGGGGAGACAGGGAAGGGGCTACTGCTTGAGGGTTACTGCATTCTACCAGCTTCCTGAGCCTCCCTTCAGAAAGGAGCTCTGGGAGGAAGGAGGGAAGGAAGGAAGGAAGGAAGGAAGGAAGGAAGGAAGGAAGGAAGGGAGGGAGGGAGGGAGGGAGGAAGGAAGGAAGGAAGGAAGGAAGGCAGGCAGGCAGGAAGGAAATTAACTCAGCCTACCCTGTAGGCTCCTAGTGTGGGAGGGCAGGGGCTCTCCTGGCCTCAAGGGTTTCTTGGGAGGACTGAGGCTCCTGTGAGGTCCTCTCACACGGGCTTGATACCTCCACTCTTATTGTGCAGTTTGCTCTGCTGCTTCCTTTGCCCACTGCCATTTTCTCAGGCTGCACTGGGATGGAAGTGAAGGACCCTTTTCAGTCAGCCACCGTGCAGCAGTGTGGAGCTGTAACGCACCAGAGACAGGAGTTTCAAGTCTCTTACGGTTTCATCTTTCTCCCCCTAGGGTTAGGCTCTTGGTAACAGCCTGCCTTTACAGAGCATCCTAGGAGGAGAGCAGGTCTCACCGCTCTTAGCACAGGCTCTGTGCCTTCCCAGGGCGGTGAAATGGGGCTGGGTAGGCTGCAGCAAATCTTCCTTCCCTTTTCTTTCCTTGCCTATGGTGGGAATGAAGGGGCAGGGGCTCAAAGGTATAGGCTCAGGGGAAGGTGCCAAGGAAGCGGCTGTGCCGGTGGGCTCCTGTGAGTCTTCAATGTGCCCAGGGTGCATATTGGGTCTCTGGAGCTCCTGCTGGTCCCACTGGGCCTCCACCAGCAGCTGGGGGCTGGGGCTGGGAAGCACCCTTCCGTTTCCTCTTGTCTAGTCCTTGGCAGCTGTTGGCTTCAGAGGTTTGGTCCTGCCATCTGTCTAAAACATGAGGTTCCACTGTACTTACTAGGGGCCAATTCAATGCTACAAGTTCCATTGACATTACTTCTTTTTTAATTGTGGTCAAATGCACACAACTTTGCCTCATCTGTTGTGCTGGCCAGTGCTAGGTTTCCATGTTTATGGCATGTTGAGTACCTATAGTGCTTAGTACATGGAATGTGTGAACCATGGAGAGGCCTTTAGGACCAATGGGAAAGGTAAGACCAAGTGTGTCAAAGAGATTGTAACTCAGATTTTTTCCCTGGTCCGGTTCCATTGGTTCCTGTAAGAGAGGAACAAAACTTGAAAAATAAATAACAAGCAAGCGATTTGATTTAAAGAGGAAAAAAAGCCCTTGAGATATTGTCAGTATTCCTTTGACAATGCCCCAAAGAGGAGTATGGCCTACCTGCCTGGCCCTTTCCCCTTCCCCTGGGGGCTTCTTATGTCTCCATGGGAGCTATCAGTCACAGTATTCCCCCTAGTCTCTAAACAGGCACTTGAGCAGCTCCAGCGAATGACACTGTCCCTGACACTGCTACCTTGGGACTAGGGGGGAAAAGTCATCTCTTCTGAACCTCAGAGACAGGTCGGGGGCAAGTTTGGAGGGCATTCAAGTTCCTCACTCTGGCCACCTCCCCCTTACTTATTCGTTTGGTCACTGCACAGACTAATGAACTCTTTTTTTCTTCTAGGTGTTTCAAGTTGGAATTCTAGAACTTGGAGGTCCGCATAAACGTCAGTACTGGATGATTCCATAGCACTGGCAGTGAGATTGGCTGGGTGCTTTGGAAGACTTAGAGGAGTGGTGCCTGCTGAGAGTGGCTGTGCCCAGAAAAGGTGCCATACAGAGGGATCAGAGAGATACTTGTGGGGTAAGGTGGTACCAGGGAAGACAAACGGCACCTGGCAGAACTAACAACGCTGAGGACAGTGGCAGGACACCATATCACCTAATCTACCAGTCTTACATGTGAAATCTATCACACAACAATTAATGCACTCTTTCTATTTCTACTGACTTTACACCTTGGGCATTTCTCCTGAAAAGTAAATGCAATTTGAGAATGTGATTTTTAATGACCCTATATTGTTTCATCATGTGAATCTAATATAATCTACTCAACAAATCCCCCAGTGTTGAGGAATATAAATTAATTATCTTTATTTTGTTGTGGCTTTTATTTTTTGTTATCGTGTACTACACTGCTAGGAACGCACTTGGAAATAAATCCTGGGACACAACTCTAATTGTATCCTTAGGAGAAATTGTTATAAATGGAGTAGTCTTATTAAAGGGTATGGGCATTTTAAAGCTTTTGGTCCATACAAATAAATTGCCTTCCTGAATGGTTGTGACAGGCTGTACTTCCCACCACAGAATAAGAGTTTCTTCCCTTTTGAATCTTTGCCAGGCGTAAGTACTGTGAGTTTTAAAAACCTTGGCTAAAGTGACAGACAAAATATACGTCTCATTGTTTTAATTTGACTTCCTTTTATTACTACTGATGTTGAACTTTTTCATATATTTATTGACTATTTGTGTTTTCTGGGGTAAATTTCTTATTTATGTCCTTGACTTATTTTTCTAATGGGCTTTTCAGATTTTCTTATTGATTTGTTAGAGTTATTCACCTTGCCTGACATATATGTTGCAAATACTATTTCCTAGTTTTCTAGTTTGATTTTTAATTTTGTTTATGATGTGCTGATTTACATAATAGCTTACTTTTTATGTTTTTAGATTTGTCATTCTTTACTGTTGTACTTTCTTGGTTAAAAAAAAAGTGCATAGAAATAGCTTCTTTACTCCAAACTCAGATATTCACCCATAATTGTGTCCCATTATTTTACAATTTAGTAGTTTGAACTTCCTCGTTTGTTTAGGATTTATTGAGGAAGGTGAGATAGCGATAGAACTTTCCTTCCTGCAAATAGTCAATCATTTGCTTTAAAATTGTGTTAAATAATCCATTATTTTGCCACTTATTTGAAGTGTTTGTTCAATTTAAGTGTGAAGATCTGATCTGGGGCTTTCTGATCAGTTCCTCTAGTCTACACTGTGGTTTCCATGTTTATGGCTTCTAAAGTGTAAATTTAACCAACTATGGTTTGAAAATATTATGAAAAAACCACATTTGTATTGACCATATACAGGCTTTTCCTCAGCATAATTCCTTGAACAATAATTGCATAATAACTATTTTACATAGCATTTATACAACATTTACATAGCATTTACACTGTACTAGGTTTTATAAATAATCTAAAGTACAATAGATGGGAGCATCAGCAAAACTGGGGGTTGGGGACCCTAGTACCAGCTCTCCCTTGGAAGGACAGCTATATTTGACTATACTTGGACCAGAATATAATTAAGTTTATGTTTATTTGACCTAAGCTAAGAGCCCTTATTTTTCAATAGGGAAATTCAACTTAGTGGTATTTAGTGCCAAATTGATCATGTAATTTTATTTTCTCATTCCATTATGTGTGAGCACTTAAAAATTTTTTTCCTTTGTCTCTTTCATTCAGTTCTATATCTTGATTGCCTAGACCAGTGCCTGGGAAAGGACAGGAACATAATAAATACTTCTTAAATTAAGGGGTATATGAATTTAGTATAAGATAAAGGCAGCCATTTAAATACACAAAGAGAGGATAAGTAATATTGAGTCATTTGGTAGCCATCCAGAAAATAAATAAATAGGGGTTCTTATCTTCTATCATGTACAAAATCAAATTTCAGATGAATTAGAGACTCCATTTTTAAAACAAACTAAATAAATATAATTTAAAAATGCAGGAAGATATAATCATGGAGTAGACAAGATTCCCTTAAGATACCAAATGCAAAAGCCACAAAAGATGGATTTATCTATTGATATCCAAATTTTAAATTTCTCAAAGACAAAAGATGTCATAAACCAAGTCAAACAAAACAACAGACAAGGAGAAATGCTTGCAAGATATAGCAAATCATAATCAGAATAGGTAATGAGCTGTCATACATCTGAAAGAAAAGTAAAACAGATTAGTACAAAATCACGCAAAAGATATGAATTGGCAACTCACAGAGGGACAGATGGCCAAAGATAACATTGAAACATTTTGATCATTAGGGTCATGGAAGCTAAAATGAGTCAGATAATATCCCTTCATTTGGCTAGGAAAAATGAGGTGATGGAGGCTAGATACAGCGGAGTTGGGAGGAGTTCACACATAATAGGGTCATCCTCAACAGCACTTGAGCAGAATCCAGTAAAATAAAAAAAGACATGTGCTATTTGATGCAGCAGCTCCACTCGTTGATATTTACCCAGTAAGAGCTACTCTCACTGGTGCAAAAAGGGGCAGGTGAAGCAATACCATTGTTATCTTTATAAGATCAACTAATTATTGCTATGGTTTGTGTCTAGTTGTCCCCCCAAAGCCTTGTATAAGTCATGAGGTGGATTTCTAGAGTTTGTGATTAACCCATGATCCACTGGGATTATGGGTATGAGTACTACTCCCATAACTGGGACCGATGGCCTGAATGTAGCATAAGGGAGACAGACCTGCTCTCTGTAGCCATTGTTGCTGCTGCTCCTCCTTTTGCTCTTGCTGTTTTGCTGCCTTTCTCCACCATGAACTGCTGCCCTCTGCCATGTGCCACTTTGCCTTGGAGCCAGCTGAGTATGAACTGAGACCTCCACTAACTGTGAGCTAAACAAACCTTTCCTTCCTTCATCTTAAGTGTCAGATATTTGTCCCACCATGACAGAAGAGTAACTGAGACAATTGTAAAGACTTTTATTATCTTCCTCTAGAGGAACAATACAAATAAGTCAAGATTTCCTGTAACGAGGGTTCTTAATCTAGGCTCTGAAGTCTGACTGGCAGTGTGGTGAAGCCTATTCCTTCTCAGAAATGTGTTTAGTGCCTGAACTAAGAGACATAGAAGTACAAAGGAAGCTAATTAATACAATTATGCAACTCTTAAAATTCTGATGTAGTGATAGATGAATACTTTATTAATGTATTTAATATGAGGATCTAGAGGTAGGTCTATTAACTGCTGAAATTTTGAAGATGAATATAAATATTTTGAGATAGCTACAATAACCAGTCTAATATAGAAGTATCTGATTTCTATTGATGACAAGGTGCTAATTGTATTGTCATTCACTGCCTATTGTATTGTTTCTCTACTACTACTGTAACTTACGTTTTCAGAGGTTCGAAGTCCAAAATCAGTGTCAAAGGATTAGAACTGCAGTGTTTGTGTGAATATGTTCCTTTCAGTCCCTTTATTTTTTCCCTCACCTTTCAGAGGTTGCCCACATTCCTAGGCTTGTGGCCTCGAATCACTCTGACCACTGCTTCCCCCTTACATCTTCTTCTTGGACTTTGACTCTACTATGGCCCTCTAAAAGGCTCTTTGTGATGACAGTGGGCCTGTAGGACAGTCCAGGATGATCTCATCTCAAAGTCTCTGCTAAAGACGTCTGCAAATTCCCTTCCATTTGTCTAGGTTACCTTTTTCCAAGTTACATTTTTCCAGGACTTAGGATATGGATATCTCTGGAGGCCCATTCTCTGCTATGTGCTGCTGCTTTTTTTTTTTTTTTAAGAATTTTTAATTTTATTTTTTTTCTTGTTTCAGAACTTTTGTTTGTTTGTTTATTTATTTATTTTTATGGGCAGCTCAGCCTGCCCTGAGGGCAGGGTTGGCACAGCATGTGGTGCCGGGGATTGAACTGTGGTCCCTGCAGCCCCTCAAGCCTTCCTATGCAAGTGTTTTAGACCCCTGAGCCATCCTGCTGAGCCAGTGTGCTGCAGCCTTTATAACTAAAGGAAATGCTCAGTTTTTTTAGTTTTTATTTACTTATTTTTTATTTTTTTGTCTTTTTTGAGACAGGGTCTGGCTATGCAGTTCAGGCTGGCCTTGAGCTCACTTTTGTGGCCCAGGCTGGTCTCGAACTCACACTGGTCCTTCTGCCTCAGCCTCCCAAGTGCTGGAATGACAGGTGTGTGCCACCATGCCTGGCTGGAAGTGCTCAGATTTAAGTAGAGATTAGTAAACAAAGATGCTAAAGTTTTTGCACTCAAATTTATTGATTTTTCATGAATGTCACCCATGAACTCTAGCTCAATGGAATTAATATCTAAAATAAATTGATGTCCCAGAAGGTAGGACTGAGTTATACGCTTTTCAGTGGGCCCTAAATGTATCCATGTCTCTCTGGCTGTTATCCCTACTAAGCTGGTGTGTGTGTGTGTGTGTGTGTGTGTGTGTGTGTGTGTGTGTGTGAGAATTAGGATGAATGAAGGAATAAAGGAACAAAAAGGAAATCTCTTTGTAAAGTTAAAAGGGGAAAACATGTTACCTGAGAATTTAACCTTATTGATATATTATTTAATATTTTCCTTTTTAATACTAGGAACTGAATCCAAGGCCTTTGCACTGAGGTATATCCCAACTCTTTAAAAAATTTTGAGATAATACTGTTTTTAACATTTATTTATTTATTTGGTACAGGGCCTCACTATACAGCTCAGACTTGTAGTGATCTTCCTGTTTCAGCCTCCCCAGTGCTGAGATTATAAGGGTGTTCCACAGTGCCCAGTTTTGGTGGCTGGCACAACACATAGTGCCAGGGATTGAACCCGAGTACTTGTGCTTGCCAGGCAGGCACTTAGACCACTGGGCTATCTCCTCAGCCCCTTCAGACAGGATCTTGCTAAGTGACACAATTTCCCAGGCTGGACTCCACTTAAGCTTTGAATCACCCTGCTTCAGGCCCCCAGAATGCTGGGATGGCAGGTGTATGTCACCACACCCAAATTATACTGTCTTTTTATCTTAAAAATTGCTTGTAATTTTAAGTATTTATGACTCTAGAGTGTAGGATGGCAAACTTTATGTAAATTGCCTGATGATATATGCTTTGTGCATTTCAGGCTATCTGGTTTCTGGTCCAGATATTCAATTCTGCCACTGTGGAGTGAAAGAGCCACAGAAAATATTTGTTCACACAAATGAGTATTGCTGTATCCCAATAGAGCTTTATTTACAAAAGCAGGTGGTGAGCCTGATTTGGGCTAGAAGCCATGGATGGCCAAAAGTAAGTTCAGAGCAGCACTTCATATTAAAAACATAATGCAAGCCACATGTATAGTTTACAATTTTCTAGTATCTGTTCTGAGAAAAGTGAAATAAAACAGATGAAATTAATCTCTATGACTGGATGCAGCATATTCAAAATATCATTTTAGCATAGAATCAACATAAAAATTATTGAGCTATTTTATCGCCTCATTCAGTGGTGCGTGGCCAGGATCTGCTGGATGCGTTCCTCTTTCTACACGTTTCAGTTCAGACCACCACACTGTGCATGCTTCTTCGTCCTGTGTGGGCAGTTGCTACCACACTGGGTAGACGAGTTGTAGCACATAAGCCTGATTCTGCTTTTTCTTTGCAGGAATCATTTTTTTTTTTTTTGTCGTTATTAAAGATTACATTGATGGCTGGAGATGTAGTTCAGGGATAGAGTATATGCTTAGCATGTGAGAAGCCCTGAGTTTGATTCCTAATCAGGTACACACACATGCACAGAGAAAAGAGAGAAAAATGAAATTTAGGCTGAGGTTCAAAACTCAAACACTTTCACTCCTGCCCACATGCCACGGCCAATTCTAAATCAACTAGGTGGAGTTTTATCATTTTACCTCTTATCATTTGTTTTAAAGAGGCAGCTTAAAAACCACTGCAGTACACTACTGCATACCCATAAAAATGACTGAGATTAAAACAAAAAAGCTGATAGTGCTACCATATGCCGGTGAGGATGCAGAAGAAC
Source organism: Myocastor coypus (assembly GCA_004027025.1). NCBI lineage: Eukaryota > Metazoa > Chordata > Mammalia > Rodentia > Myocastoridae > Myocastor > Myocastor coypus. The sequence continues at coordinate 110,179 of PVJA010001384.1, read as the reverse complement.
TGGGACTCACGATGCTGGTAGGGATGCAAAATGGTACAGTCCTCAGGCAGAATACAGTGGACATTTGTAGAATTAACTATACATTTATTATATGCTTTAGCAATTCTACTGCTAGCTGTTTACTCAAGAGAAATGAAAACTTATTTTAGGTCAAAGAAGTCAGTTTCAAAAGGGCCATATACTATTTCATTCCATTTATGACATCTAGAAAAGGAAAGACCATTGGATGGACAACAGAGAAATAAATTAAAAAAGATAACTGCCCCAGTCCCACAAAAAAAAAAAAAAAAAAAAAAAAAAAAAAGATAAAAACTGAAATCTAAGGTCTTTGTAAAAATGCCTTTGGCTTCTCTTACTAATTTTTTAAAAATGTATTTGGTTGCTTCAGGGTCTCACTACGCAGCTCAAATTGGTGGTGATTCTCCTGCTTTTAGCCTCCCCAAAAGTGGGATTACAGGGACACTGTCTTCCACACTGGTCTTCCTATCTTTTATGACTGGTCCAGTCTACTATGCCTGGACTCTGGCCAGATCAGCCCACCCTGGGGGAAGGGCTGGTGCAGCATGTGGTGCTGGGGATCAAGTCATGGTCGCTCTTCTTGCCTAAGTTTATCTAAGCAGATGCTTTAGTCCACTGAGCTATCTCGCTGGCCTCTAGTAAATTATTTTCATATGAGGCTTTTCTCCTTAGTACAACATGATGTAACTAGACTTGAGGGTCAGTGGAACAGATTGGAAGATCCAAAAACAACTTCAAACATACTCATCCACCTTGTCTTTGACAAAGGAGTCACACATGTTCACTGGAAGAAAGACAGCCTCTTTAATAAAGGTACTGGAAAACTTGGCTTCCCACATGCCAAAGACTAAAACCAAACCCATGGCTCTCACTAGGCACTAAACTAAAATGGAGTACGCATTATCCCTTCTACCCAGAGTCCCCGAGGCTGAGTCCTGCCCTCCACCTACCACATCTTGGATGATGGCCCTTGTACATCATTCCTACAGCAGCGGGGAGGTGCTAGGCTGCCATGCCCAGCCATAAGAGATAGGAAGACCAGTGTGAAAAACTCATGCTAAGCAGCCAGATGGAAAATGACGGGCAGTCTAACACCATATTTACATTGCTTACATTCAAAACCAGACAGGAGATGAGTTTAGCACAGGCTAGGAGTTGGACTCTGAGTCTTTCTGTGGAGTTTTTGAGCATCACATTATCCACAAACAATGATTATTTTTTCCTTTCCTATCCTTCTTCCTCTTGTCTAATTGCTATTGCTGAAGTTCCCAGAACTATATTGTTTTTTCCGAGAACTATACTAAATAGGTGTGGTGATAGTAGACATCTTTATCTTATTCCTGATTTTAGGGTGAAAGGTTTCAGTTTTGATAATGATGTTGGCTGTTGGTTTGCCATAGATGGTTTTATCAAGTGGAGAGAAAAAGCATCTATTCAAATTTTATGTAGGGATTTTTTTTTTTTTTTTTTTTTTACCATGAATGGGTGTTGGACTTTATTAAATGTTTTAAATCTGTGTCTGTTGAGATGATCATGTGATTTTTGCCTTTGGCTCTGTTGATATGGTGTGTTACATCCATTGGTTTGCATATACTGAACCATGCCTGCCTCCCTGGGATAAATCCTACTTGACTATGGTGAGTAATCTTCTTGATGATTTGCTGCATCCTGTTTTTCAGTATCTTATTTTGGATTTTTTTTTTTTTTTAAATTTTAGGGAAGGGTTGCAGCAGTTCTCAACCTGTGGGTTGTGACCCTGGCGGAGGTCGAACAAGCAAAACACAGGGGTCGCCTAAGGCCATTACGAATCATAACTGTAGCAAAATCACAGTTTTGAAGTAGCCACCAAAATTATTTTTTGGTTTGGGGTCACTGTAACATGAGGAACTGTATTGCGGGATCATGGCATTAGAAAGGTTGAGAACCATTGGTCTACACGGTGTTCAGGGTCTCACTACTAGACTGGACTTGTAGTGATCTGCCTGTTTACAGACTCCCAAGAGGTAGCTTGTACTACTACACCTAGTCTCAACTGCCATCTCAGTGTGCCCTGGGGGCAGGGCTGGCACTGCAGGCCAGGGAACTGAATCCCTGGGCCCTGTGCCTGCTTACAGTTGCTTTAATCCACTGGCTGGCCCTTATTTTGAATTTTTGCATCTATGTTCATTAGGGAGATTATCTTGTAGTTCTCTTTTATAGTTGAGTCATTCTCTGGTTTGGTTACCAAGGTAGTCACTTGGTTCTGGGAATAAGTTTGGGGATACTGCTTCCCTTTTAATTTCTTCAGAGAGTTTCATCAGCAGTGCATTAGATCGTCTCTAAATTTCTAGTAGAATCTAGCAGTGCATCCATCAAGAGTTGGGCTTCTCTTTGTTGGTAAGATTTTAAATTATATTTTCAATTTCACTGCCTGATATTGGGCTACTTAAAATTGTATATTTTTTTGATTCAGTTTTTTTTTTTTTTTTTTTTTTTTTGTCTTTTTGAGACAGGGTCTTGCTACAGGCTGGCCTTGAGCTCACTTGGTCTCGAACTTGTACTGATCCTCCTGCCTCAGCCTCCTGAGTGCTGGGATTACAGGCTTGTGCCACCATGCCTGGCTTCTTGATTCAGTTTTGACAATTCATTCATATATATCAAAGAATGTGTCCATTTCTTCTGTTTTTCAGTCTTATTCTTTTTTCAGTCAGAGTACAGGTTCTTGAAATAGGCTTTGATGGTCTTCTGGATTTCCACAGGAGACACTGTAATTCATCCTTTTCATTCCTAATTGCATGAATTTGAGTCTTTTCTTTTTCTGATAAGGTTATCCACAAGTTTATTAATTTTATTTAATCATTCAAATCACTTCTTTGACTCATTGATTCTTTGTATTGTTTTCATAGTCTCAGTTGCATTAAAATTGAAATGGATCATAGATCTAAACATTAAAACAGAAACACTAAATGTACTGGAAGAGAGAATAGGTAGAACTTTTGAAGACAGAGCTGTAGGCAAAGATATTATGAACAAAAAGGTTTCATGGGAAGTAGTACAAAAAATCAACAACCAGGATCTCATCCTACTAAAAAGCTTTTGGATAGCAAAAGAAATGATCAACAGAGTGAAAAGACAAACCAGAGAGTCGGAAAATATTTTAACCATTTGTCCCTCAGACAAGGAACTAACATCTAGAACATATAAAGAATTGAAAAAAAAATCAGATACCCTCAAAATTAAAGACCCAATCCAATTCTAGGCATCTGAGATGAACATACATTTCTGAGAATAATAAATACAAATAATAAATATATTTATTAATATATAAAAATGTCCAACACCTCTGTTTACCTGAAAGATACAAATTAACACAATGCTGAAATTCTGTTCCACACTAGTAAGAAGAGCTATTATTAAGAATTCAACCAGGGCTGGAGATATAGCTCAGCGGCACAGCACTTGCCTATCAAGCATGAGGTTTTGAGTTCAATTCCTGATGAAAACAAAAAAAAAAGAAAAAGAAAAAGAAAAGAAACACACCAATAATAAATGGTGGAGGAGCTATGAGGAAAAGGGAACCCTTCTCTATTGTCAGAGGGAGGACAGACTGGTGTAACCACTGTGAAAGTCAGTGTGGAGATTCCTTAAAAAACCAGGATTAAAGGCCCTAATCTGACTCAGCTATTATCCTTCAGAGTATCTTCCTGGAAGAATGCAAAACACCTTACTACAGTGATGTACACACCCACATTTGTAGTGGCACACTTTATAATAGCTAAATCTTTGAAATAACCCAAATGTCCATCACTAAGGAATGGATTAAAAGACTTTTTTTAAAAAAAAATACAGTAGAGTACTACACAGCCATAAAGAAGATAAACTGAAGACATTTCTAGGTGAAATGGATCTACAGTGAGATTATACTCTTAAGTGAAATAAATTGGTCATATATGTGTAAATTGGCAATGTTTCTGTGGCATGAGAAACCACAAGTTTAAATAAGGACCAAAATGTATAATAGATATTGTGAAATAGGAAGAATAGGTTCAAAAGTGAGGATCTAGGGATGGGAGAGAATAAGGAAGGAAAGGAAAAGAAAAGAATGATAAAAGGATAAAATAGAAACAAAGCTTTGTAAATAAGTAGGAAGGGGGGTTTAAAATAAGGGGAAGGGTGCATGCCTGTAATCCCAGTGCTTGGAAGCCTGAAAACAGGGGGATCACTACGTGTCTGATGTGTGTGGTGAGGCCCTGTAGACCCTGCACTACATACCTCTAAAAAAATTAGCAAGGGAAGAGTTTGAGAAAAAAATGGAATCAAGTTATATCATATACAAAATCCCTGTGATGAACATGGTCATTATGTATATGTAAAATGCACCAATAAACTTAATTGAAAAAGAGGTGACGTGTACTTCCTTCCATAAGCCTGGAGAGAGACATGTACTCTGGAAAGGGGCCTGGACCGAATGCAGGCTGACAGATTGCCAGGCTTGGCTGAGCCTGAAGAAGTTGGAGAGACTGAGGGGCCAGGACCAGAGGAGTTCAAACCGGGCCATGCTACCTCCTGGCCTTTCTGCAAAGACGAGCAGGACGACAGCGAGGCCAGTAGGGTGGGGTGCTCTCTAGGCCTACCAGCCTTGGATTTTTTCCCTAATTGGAGCCCTCCTTATCCTCCTCCACCAGACCCAGCTCAGGTTCCCAGCAGGCAGAGTACACATTAATAATTAGAAGATTTCTGGCTAAGAAGTCTGCATAATTCTGCAGAGATGAACTTCTCAAAGGAAGCTGAGGGGTTTGGCTGGTGCCCCTGGATTCCTGAGATTGTCTGTGGACTTCCTTTCACCGCGGGGTCTCCACATGTGTAGACTGCCTACTAGCTTCCTTGGGCTGACCTCTGGGGGTGGGGGCTGTCATCAGCAGTGGCAGCAGCGGGGCTCCAGCCAGGGCTGACACAAGGCCTGCTGCTACCTCACCCACCATGTGGTAGGCGTCCCTCCTGGCCAGCTTTGCCTCCCTTTCCCTACTTTCCTTGGACCACATTTCTAGCTTGGCCTTGCTGGTGTGTAATTAAGGGAAAGGCCCTTCTCCTGGGCCTCAGCTTTCCCTTCCCTGATCTCCTGAGGGAAGACGTGAGGACTGGAGTGGTGCCCTGTGGGTCTTGGGCTGATGGAGAGTGTGCCCTTTGTCCTCTGGGCCTGTATCAGCTGAGCCTGGGTGGAGCTCAGCTGGCCTCTGCCTGTGAGGCAGGTAGAAGCCAAGCAGGAGAAGGTTCCCTGAGGACCACACACTACATTGTGCTGGCCTGTGGGTCTGAGAGAAGCCATGTCCAGCTGTGGCTGGGGGTTACTGTGTTGAGTTGCCTTTCTGACATCCCCATCCTTGGGAACCTAGTCAACCATGCCAGCCTTTGCTCAAATGTACTTTGAGGGCAGAATGAAGGGTCCATCTCTGTTTGGGATGGAGAGGGGAAGGTAAGGGTGCTCCCTGCTTTTCTGAAGCCCTCTTGGTGGTGTCTGCATGTCCTGGAGGGAGGCAGACTTCATAGCAGAAGGGTCCATGAGGTGGTGCAACTGCTTGGGAAAGGGGTCCGAGGGCTCTGTGTGTGTGTGTATGTGTGTGTGTGTGCGCGCGCGCGTGCGTGCATGTGCGCACGCTTAGAGCAAATGCCAGCAGGCAAGTTCAAGGACTTTTTCTGGTGTTGGGAATCAAACCCAGTGCCTTTGCACTGAGCTATATCCTCAGACCATTTTTTTTTTTTTTTTTTCTAGTGATAGGGTCCTGCCAAGTTGCTAAATCACCCAGCCTGGGCTTGAACTTGCAGTTCTTCTGCCTCAGCCTCCCACAGTGCTGAGATTACAGGTGTGAGCTGCCACCACCACACCTAAATAACCTGGCTTCAAGGTTATTTAGACCTGGGTCTGGTTCTCCTGAGGGTAGACAGAGATGGGCATCCAATTTACAATAATTGAAAAAATTCCTGAGTATGTGGCATCAGTTTTCAATATCTATTAAAGCAGCAGGGATATTCTGGTGATAGTTTACCAGAAGGAGGAGGAGGAGGAAGAGGAGGAAGAGGAGGAAGAGGAGAAGGGAACAAGATGCATGAAGCATGGAGGAAGAAGCGCCTCCTTCAGGCCAGGCTATAAATTTCCAGAGGGCTGCTGGTCTCGGTGGTGTCAGTGACCAACTTTGTACATGGGTGTTTGTGTGTATCTCAGACTCTGTAGGGCCAATTCCTAGGAGTGAAATCCCTGTGTCAGAGGTCAGGGTGTCAGTCACTATCTTTTTGGCTATAGTGACAGGGACTCCCTCACACTGGTTTATCCAAACTAGCCAAATGGATTTGTATCACTCAACAGTGGTTGGAAAGTCTGGAAACCTCGGGTGGGTCCAGACCTCAAGGGCTCTTTCTCTCCCCTCCATTTCTCTGCTCTGCTCTCCTCAGAGGTGGCTTAATTCCCAGGCGGGCTGTCCCTGCCTGGGCCCTGGAAACTCTAGGCTTGGGTCCTGCCAGCTTAGCCATCTGCACAAGACCAGGCGCTCTCTTCCAGGCCAAGACACAAGAGTCCTGGGCTGAGTCTCAGCACACCAGCCAGGGCTCTGGACCTACATGCCAAGGCTGAGCCATGTAGGGACATCCTTACCTTCTCCTGGAACAGAACATGGTGCCCACACCAATCCAAGGGCAAAGAGTGACAGAAGAAGGCTTCTGAAGCTCAAACCAGGACCCTGCTACTAACAGGGGGTGCTCAGCAAGCCCCCAAGAGTTCCAGCAGGAGCAAGGTCATTTCTAAGCATCTCCACACTTAGCCACGTTTTTCTTTAGCAGTCACTCACAGTAGACCAGGAACCCAGGAAACAATCATGTGGCCACCACACGTGGACGGGAAGCCTTGTTGCCATGAGCAATGAGGAGCCACGGATGAAAGTACACTTACTGCGCAGGCCGTCCAGCCCAGGGTGTGAGGTTGTGAACCCCACACAACTACCCTGGAAGGCTTCTGTTCTGTGGGAGAATGCACAAATGTAGCAGAAGAGCAGACTCGGCGGCCATGACACGGCAACGACCACCAGGATGAGGCTTGCCGGAAGGGACGTCCACGAGGGCTTGCAGGTGAATGTTCTGGGGCAGGAAACATCCTGAGGGAGAGAGGAAGGAGAAGCCAGGAATTGGTGATGCACTGATGAATAGTGGGTCCTGGGGAGGGACAGTGTCTGCTGAGGCCTGGAGAGCGGGTAAGAAAAACACCGGGAGAGTTGGCCCTGTTTAGCACATTGGCTTGATCTCAGCCAAGGCAAGCCCGCTGAGAGCTCCGCACAGGGGTGTGTCTCCCTCGGGTGTGGGTGGTCAGAGGTCACCCTGGAAGTTAAGATGTGAGGCTGCACTGGGCAGACCGAAGGGCTGAGGGACCCAAGGAAGGTGAGGGGTGCTGGGCACGCCTCTCTCCTGTGCTTCCTGCTGCCCTTGACTCTTCTCGCTGCCCCTCTTTCTCTGACTCTCCCTTAATTCCCTCTTCCCTCTGTCTCCTTGGAGGATGGGCAATGTCTTCCCAGAAATAGAAGTTTATGGTGAAGTTTATCCTTGGCACGAGAGACATCCGCTTCACTCCAGAAAACCCAGGGTAAAATAAATCTAATTAAATCTGTTACTGTTCACAGAGACTAGTTTTGTGGGCAATTGACCTGTTTTATTTATTATGTAAACCATCATGAAAACCAGGCTCCATATTATTTATGCTAATGGAGGGAATAGGTAATAAATCCCGCATGAGGATGTGGGCAGACCAGATGGTGCTGGTGGCACTTTGATGGCTGCTGTTGGAGCAGCCCGTGCCAGACGTCACTCCCAACCCCAGGAGAAGGCCTGGGAGGTGCTGAGGGAGGGCTGCATGGGGGGGGGGCAGCCTGACTCTCAGCAAATTGCAAAATGCTAATGAGATGAGGGGGACTTTCTGGGTCATCTCCTTCATCTCTGAGGAAGCTCCTATCTATGTTATGTCCCTAGGAGAGATGGGAATGAGATTAGACGGTGCCCTCGCGGTCCCACATCTGAGACAGGACTTCCACCTACACAATGGCATTGCATTTCCACAACACCCTCGAGAAATAGGTCTGCTCCGTCCCCAGTTTAGAGGTGAGAAAAGTGAAGAGGCGTCAGAGCTGGGGTTTGGACCTGGGGGTGTAAGCCTGAAGTCGTTTCCGGGTGCCAGGCACTTCACAATGCAGATATGGGAGCAGAGGAAGGAAAGGGGCAGGGGGGCACAAGGGAAGAAGAAAGTGGGAAGGGAAGGGGTGCTCCTGGCAGGAAGAGGAGGGGCCGTGGTGAGGGGATAAGTGGTGATTCAAAAGGGGCAGGGAGGAAAAGGGGAGGGCATAGGAGAGAGGGTAGGAAGATGGAGTGAGGAGAGGGAAAAGAGAGAAGAGGGAGGGGAAGCGCTAGGGAGCAGCCGCCCCAGAACCTCAGGGGAATGGGCAGTGCCAGCATAGCGCAGCTCCTTGGGCTGGAGGTAGCTGCTTTTAGCTGTGGTGGCAGCTGCCTCTCGGAGATGTAGGGAATGTAGTTACCCGGGAGGGTTGAGGACATCATTTTCTCTCCAAAGAAAGGAAGAAAGAAACAAATTAGCAGGCCAGAAGAAGAGCCTGAGCTGAAGGTAGTGTTCCAAGTGAACAGGCCTGAAGCTGCCCTTCCTGTAGGTGGCACCAGGGGGACACCACTGCTTGCTTCTGTCTTAAGCCAAAGGGCTCACTCAGAGAGATGCATTTAATCCCAGAGTGATTTGAGTTATTTTCAAAACAGATAAGGTACCTTCAGGAAAATTCACAGAGGAGAAAAATTAGATAGCAAAGGCAGTAGAGCTTGTGTGTGGCAGCAGAAAGAGGGCTGGGGCTGTGGACTTGAACAAGTCAGTGTCTGTGAGCCGTGGCTTTCTCAGGGGCCAGCCTGGCCCACTTCCTGTGTTGCTGGCTCGGCCTGAACAGAGCAGAGCATGGGCCAGCCTGGTGCCTGGCACAGAGGAGGAGTCGGCACAGTTCAGGCTACCAGGGAGGCATATTCTCATATGCAGAGCCCAGGAAGCTTATTACAGGGTGTAGAGGAGGACAGGGGTAGGGCCGGGCAGAGCGAGGAGTTCAGTGGAGGAGACCTCAGGCAGCTGGAGTTTCGGAGCTAGGTGTCCTGTAAGTGATCTCATGTAACCAAGCCTGAAAAGACCTTTGAGATGCAAGACTTTTGATGCTCAGATCGGATAAGTCCTAGGCTCACTAAGATGAGTGACTCACCCTGTTCTCCAAGAGGCCAAGGAGCTGGGCCTTGGGCCTTACTGGATGTGAGTTGCCTGGAAAGAAGAGGCTTGGGCTCTGGCAAGAGATTTTTGTTGGCTGAGGGCAATTTTGGAAGATGGAGTCAGCTGTGAGCCATCACTTTGCAGCTGGGGAACAAGGCTCATGTTATAGAAGGTACTAGGTGGAACACTATAGCTTCTACCACCGTGCTTGCTCAGTGTGACTTGCTGGCGATTCCCACTAGGACAGTCACTGCTGCCATGGAGGAAGAGGCTGGGTATAGATCCTGCTGTGAGTGTAGCTAGCAGGATCTGCCAAGGATTAGATGTAGGATGTGAGACAAAGCAGGCCCTGGTTTGGGCTGGGCACCTGGGGGAGGCCTCTGGACAGGGGAGCACTGGGGAGATGGGCTTGGCAGGAAGCCCAAGAATTCCATGCAGCCTTGGAGTAATATTTGGGATGCCACTCAGCCAAGGGGGTCCTTCACAGGGAGATACACGGCTGAGGTTCAAGTTCAGAGAGGCTCAGGGAACACACACACATACACACATACACACACACACAACCCTTCTGTTTAGGGAAAGTGCCCAGTGCCACAGGCTTGGATGAAATCACCTAGACCAGAGCATGGAGAGAGAAGGCATGTCCCAGGCCTGACCCAGAAGCCATCTCTGCCTGCAGGGGCATCAGTCTCTTTCACCTCGGTTTCTTCTGGCTGGGTTATAGCTCAGGACTGGTAGAGTGGAGAGCTTCGGTTAGCTTTCCAGAGATGACACGACAGCTTACTAAAATGAGTGGCTTCAAACAATAGGAATTGATTTTGTCCTAGTTCTAGAGACCTAGAGGCTGCCATCAAGGAGTCTGCAGGGCCCTGCCTTCCAAGAGCTCCAGGGACTCGTTTTTTCCAGCTCAGGGACTCTAGGATCCAAGTGGACCCTAAGAGGAGGAGAGCCAGGGGAGAAAACCCTGCAGACAGCAGCACTGGTCTGGCTGGGGTGGGGGTGGGGTTTCCTCTTTCTGGAAGGACTAAACCACCAAATCCTTCCTAACACCTGGGAGAGACACACACCTTCTTTAACCAAGGTGCCAAATGCTAATCCTGGTCTGGGCCTGGATAAGCTGTTGTTTAAATAGTCAGAGATTAGTTTTCAAATTGACAAATAAAGCCCATCTGTAGTGCTTGGAGCCATCCCCTCCAGGGCCTGGCTGAGCAAACCCAGTTTAATTAGCCCTGGTGCTCAGCCTCTGTGTGTGTGTGTGTGTGTGTGTGTACGCGTGCGCGTGTGCAAGCCAGTATGCGTATGCGTATATGGAGCTGAAGTTTAGGAGAGGGATGCTGGACATCCTCCTGCTTAGTGCTGGCCTCTCCAGGAAGCTGGACTCACCTCTGGCTGGCTGTCTACCTCAGCCTTTCTCCCTGAGGGTTAATGGACAGAATTGTGCAAGGGGGCCGGGGTCCTCACTCTGCCTCCCTCCAGGGAGGATAGTCCAGAGCCCTGTGCTCCCTCTTTTCCTTCTCCAAGCTCCATGCTGCTATTGCTTCTTTGTGTTGTGCTAAAGTCCCTTTGCAGCTGCATGGTTGTCATTCATTTGTGAAATAATAATAATAATAATAATAATAATAATAATAATAATAATAATAAATTTTAATGCTTTTGTTTGTTACAGAGTCTCACTTCGTAGTTTGGACTCATAGTGATCCTCCTCTCTCAGCCTTCCCAGCACTGGGATTACAGGTGTGTGCTACCACTCCTGGTTTTAGGGGTTGCACAGTGCACCTGGGGTTCCAGGGTTGGCGTGACATGCAGTACCAGGGATTGAACTTGGGTCCTTGCACTTGCCAGGCAAGTGCTTAGACCACTGAGCTATCTCCCCAGCCCCATTCATCAAATAATTATTGACCATGACTCTTAGCTGAGCATGGCTTCAGGCCAAAAGATCATGTACTCTGGAGATTGTTGGTCCAGTAGTTGGCAACAGATATGGTCCAATAATCATCCAAACAGATATTTAATCATAGACTGCAGGGTTTGCTAGGAGAGAAAGGTGCAGTGTTCACTGAGGTGTGTGTGTGTTTGACGTAGGTGCCAGAGGTCAAGGGCACAGTGGTCAGAGGGAGTTGGTTAGGTGAGGCCGAATGAGTGGGAGTATTTGAGCTTGCATGTGTGTTTGTGTGTGTGTAACTGTGTGTGCAGGTGGGGCATTCCAGTCAGAGGGAATGCTGCAGAGGGAGCAGATTACCTGTGCAGAGTGAATGAGGGTGTCTGGGGACCCAGTGGACTTCTTAGCTTCCTGTCCTTCTCATTCTCGAATCCCAGAGCAGGGGAGGATCAGATTTACATTTAGAGATCAGTACCCCATCGAGTGGAGACTGCATCTCTTTCTGCCAGGAGCCTGGCCCGTAGTCAATCCCCCTTCAGTATCTTGGCTCCAGCCTTGTCTCTAAGCCTAGGGCTCTCCTTGCACCTGGCCTCACTTCTCAGTGTCAACTTTTGTTCTAAATAAGTATGTGCAGAAGGTGTGAGTGAATGAGTGATTGAATGATGGCACCTTGGTTCACACCGCGCGTGTGTGTGGGTGTGCACGCATGCACGCATGTGGACATATTGCCATGATGAATAAAGCCAACCCTGACCAAGCCAGGGATCTCAGATTTGCCCAATCCTTCCTCCATACCTTCGTGGAGCCTGCAGACATGTGTCATATTCCCAGCCCCTGGAGCCAGGGTTGTGCTGACAAACATTTAACAACTGGCTCTCCAGAGAGGAGAAGCCTGATTTGTATGTTTGCCGACTTGGTAAACATGCCCATGTGGCCTATTACAAGTTGCAGATTTGACATCACACTGCACTATGGTTAGGTGGGATGAATGCAGCCATTGCTGGGATGCTGTAGAAACCCTTCCCACCCCACCACTACCCCAAGGACTCCACTGGGATCCACAATCCAGCCATGTTTGGCCTTAGGATAACGCTGCTGGTTCAGAGGTTCGGAGAAGCAACTGAGAGTTGTGGGTAGAATCAGGCTCTGGAGCAGGACTGCCTAGGCTTATAGCTGGCTCCACTGCTTACTAGCTACATGCCCACGAGCAGGTTGTGTCAATCCCTCTATCTTAGTGTCCTATCTGAGGTAGAGATGGAAATGGTAATAATAGCTCCTACCTGGACACATCAAACCAGATGTTTGATTTGTAAAGCACTTAGACAGGTGTCTGGCATACTCCAAGCGTCTCATCAGCCCTGTGGGGCCCTCAACAGTAAAATATGCTTCGTAGCTCTTCTTACTGCCCACTGCAGTCTCCACTGGGCTCTGAGCACCTGTTCCCAGTCCCCTGTCATCCCTCAGTACCACATAGCATTCCATAGCCCCTCCTTTGATCTTTACAAGGGACTCTCTTAAACTCCTGGACACTCTGTGACCCATACACCCCACCAATGATTGTAAGGGTCTTAATCCCTGTGCATACATCTAGGGTCCCAGATCTGGTTTTCTTGGGAAGGTCTTAGGAGTTCAGAAACTACTAAAATTCCAGTAACTCAACTTCTACCAGGGAAATGGGGCTTTTCATCCAGTTAAAACATGGAAATGTTTAGTTTGGAGCAGCTTACAGGTGTTCTATTTAATGAGATTGATGCCCTGTAAAAGCACTGGAGAATCCTAGCAGGAGACAAACAGGAAAAACAAACAAATACACACACACACACACACACACACACACACACAGACACACGGAAAATGCAGGAGGAAATAGGTATGAAGAAGGACTTCAGGGTCTCAGTTGATCTTTGCTTTGTATTCGTTGGTCTTATTCTCTTCAAGTAATCATAGGAAGAAGGGACTTGGGTATTTTAAAAAAGGATGAAATGAGAGAAAACCATAAGATGGGTGAAATTATGTCCATTCATTTTACCTTTTCTTTCTACATATCTGCCAAAGACAAACTCTATGTACCAGACAATATATTCAAGTATTCATGAAGGCATAGAGGCGAGTGGAGGGGAGCTATGGAGGTGGGGGTGGGGGAACAATGCTACCACCGAGCACCAAGGCGCAGTTTCTAGGGTGCAGAAGGTGGGTTAGTTCACCCAGAGGCACACATGCTGTGGCAGTATCCTTTGGTATCCTGAACCGGGACATGGGTTTAGTGTGATGGGGGATGCAGGCCTGTCACCTTCTGGGCAGCTGTATCCTTGAAACTCCCACCCATTCTTGTTCCAGTGGAACTACCAGTCCTGGGATGGTGGCTGGGTCTTGTCAGGAGGATATCACACATGAATCTTCGCAAATGTGCTCAAGGATCCTGCCAGGCTTGGCCTGGATGTGCACCTGACTGTAGCCCAGCCCTTTTGCTATCCTTCAGGTCACAGATGGGAGCTGGCCCATGGCAGGGAAGGTGGCAGTTGGCACAACACAGGCATGACCAGGCTGGGGGTGGGAATGCACCCTGATGGGTTTGCTTTCTGCTTGGTGATTACCCATTACCTCCCGTTGGTGACTGATAAACCGTTATCGTGGAATTATCTGCTGCAGGCTTTGGCATCAGTATGAAATCCATTACTGTCCGTCAAGCCCTGTGGCTAATGGGAAAAACCCTGCAGCTGCCCGGTGCATCGGGCTGGGCTTGGACAGATCCGTTATCTGTCTATTACTTTAGCAATCACACCTCGTAACGGAATCTGGGACGGGAGATGACAAGTGGTCCCGGGATGTGTCGTTTTGATGGGCAGCTGGTAGGTGGGACTACCTGGCAGGTTCTGGAGCATCACATGGGGCAGTGAGGTGACCCAGTAAGTAAGTTCCAGAGCCAGCCCCACCAGCTGCTGGATGCCCTTTGCTTGTGGCCATGGGCAGATTCTCAATGCAGAGCCACAAACATGTTAGTAATTGGAAGAATAAAGGAATGAATAGATAGATGGACAGATGGGCACACAGGTTGATGGGTGGACAGATGGGTAGATGAGTGAATGGGTAGGTGAACAGATGGAGGTATGGATGGATAGGTGGATGGAAGAAATCTTTACCCATATTCTAACACTCACGGTCCATGCCTCACTGTCTTCTCAGATACAAGGATTAGCTGCTGCATCAGCCTAGTTAAGAATAGGCTCTGGGATCAGACAGAGCTGTACCCCTCATGTAGGACTCAGGCAGCTATCCTAAGCTCTCTCGCTCTCTCTCTTTCTCTCTGTCTCTCTGTCTCTGACTCTGTCTCTGTCTCTGTCTCTCTCTCTCTCTCTCTACCTCTAGAAAATGGGCAATGCTAAAGTACTAGCTGGTACTCTGCTGTGCTCTGTAACCAGGAAGGCTCCCTCTCTGAAACACAGTGGTGATGGTAGCACGCACTTACTCAGTGCACTGGCTTGGACACAGCCTTGCCTTGGGTCCTGCCTCTAGCATACTGCAGCTTGTCCATGGCCCAAGAACGTTTTTCCTCTGTGCTTTCCATACTGTGTCTGTGGAATGGGCCAATGGCAAGTACCTTGTCAGATAGCAGGTGGACTCCATGAGGTGCCTGTGCTTTCCTGACTTCATTTCTAGTCCTCTACCTTTACTCAGTCTGCTCCAGCCACACCGGGCTCCTGGCTATGCCCTAAACATGCCAGGCTCACTCCCACCTTGGCATTTTCAGCTTCTTTGACTTCTTCAGCCCTTATCCAGATGCCCACATTGGGCTCCTTCAACCACACAGATACATACAGATCTTCAACATGGGTCACTCTCTACAAGGCCTTTCCTAGCCATGGTGTAAGGTGATAGTCTCTCTCCTCTCCACTTCCCATCCTGCCTCCCTGTGTGTCCCTGCACCTACACTCTCCATGTATATTTTTATATACTCCTCACCTTCCTCCTTTCCTCTAGAATGGAAGCTCCCTGAGGGTGGCAGTTTTGTCTCTTTGATTTGCTACTGTGTCCCCAGCAATGCCTCATTCATAATAGATGCTCAATGTCCCCAACAACCCATGGTTAATAGTATATGCTCACTAAATATAGATAAGAAAGAATGATTACATGAATAAATGAATGATGGATATAAACAGAGCACATAGGGAGGAATTAGCAATGCCAGTTCCTTGGTGACTTCTTGAATCTTTTAAATAACATCCTATACTTCTGCTTCCCTACTCTTTGCCTTGGCCACTGTCTCTCTCTCTGCTGAGGTTGTCCAGAGCTTCCTCACTGACACCTCTCATTCTTCTCCTAGGATTCATCTTACACATAGCAGATAGATTTTAAAGACTTGGTATCAAGTCCTATTTTTCTTCTTTGTATGACAACCTCTGGTAGATTTCCCGTGTCTGCAAAGGACTCTAGCCCTACAAAGGATGTGGCCAAGAAGAGGTCTTCTCAGGTCATGAATGGGGACACAAGTGCTTCCTTGATAGCAAGCCAAGACCCAGCATCAGGCCTGGACAGGGCCAGGAGAGCGACAGATGCTCGTGGCCACAGTGGTAGCCTTAGTGGGCCCTTGCGACGGCGTTTGGAGGCTTGGCCATTGTTATCATCTCCTTTTCACAGGTGAGAAAACTGAGACTTAAGGGTATGGGCTGTGAGGCCAGAGGAGCCCAGATGGGGGCCAGCTGGCTGGATCCAGAGCCTGAGCTCTTGTCCGTTTCTTTTCTGCGGCACCAGTGTGCACCTGGAGGCTTGCACGTGCACCAGCAGCCCACACAGGCGCCCACTCGCCCCTGCCGCGGGAACTCTTTGGCTCCAACTCCTCACCTGCCTCTGCATCCTTTGGAATGTTAAGGTGGATTAATTCATGGAAGCAGAGGAGGAAGCAGGGCTGGGAACAGGGAGCAGCTAAGCAGCCTGCCAGCTTGCCCAGGCCCCGTGGAGACTCCCACACCCAATTAGCAGTTTTATTGAAGACAATTGGATTAGAGGCATCTGCAGCAAACGCTGACTTGGCTTGGGCTGGGGAGCTGCTTCCTGTTCTCCAGCATGGCTGTCCTCTCAGTCATCTTCTCCTGGAGCAGCACAGGACCTTTGCTGGCTCTGTCCTTTTCCCTCACTGAGTTCCGCCTCTCCCACCTTCTCCTCTGCCCACCCAGCTCCTCTGCTTTCCTCCAGAGCAGTGCTTTGCCTCTCCACTCACCCAGGACACAGGATTCTACAGTGTGCTGAGCCAAAAAGAGGGGAGCCAGAGGGTAACGGCTCTCTTCACTGTCCCTACTCACTGTCCTGTCGGGGTCCCTCCCCTCAAAGCAAAAGAGGAGGCTTCACTTTCCTACAGGGAAAGGTGCTTGGCACACTCCGTTCGATAGTTTCCTCCTCTGGGCTTCGGTACTTGTTGTCCTCCCTGCCTGGTGGGCTCTTCCCCAGCCTTGGCCTGCCTGGCACCTTCTCGCCATCCAGGTCTACGCTCAAAGGCCACCCCTTTGCCCTACCCAAAGGCCCTTCTCCAGGCATGTTTCTAGTCATCACTTTGCTTATTTCCCTTGGAGCTTGTACATTGGTAGAAGTGACATTGTTTTACATGGGTTGGATAGGTGAATGAGCCCCCAGGGATCCTTTCATGCGAATATGATATTGTCCTCATCTTATTGATCAGAAAATGGAAGCACAGTGAGACTAAATAACTTTCCAAGGTCACAGCAGGTTGGTGGTGTAGCTGGGAGTGGGCAGAACCAGAACTATAGTGATTGCAAAGCCCAGCCTTTTCCTCATCAGCTTGGAGTCTCTTGTCAGTGCACTCAGGGACTAGGGTAGCATTCATAGCCCTGCACGCACAGCCTTATTCACCCACAGAGGGCACTGGGAATTGTTGTGTGGCCCAGCAGGGGCTTAGCCCCTGAGGCTCCTGAGCAGAGGTCAGCCTGTGGATCCTTGTGCAAGCCAGGAAGCCACAGGCTGCCTCTCTGTCACTTCCTAGCTTAGAGAGTTTGTGTAGGGGGGCAGACAGGAGACCTCTCCACATCTAGCAGCAGTATATTCCCACCTGCTACAGAAATTAATTTGGGGGTTTATAGAAAAATCCATAAGATGTGAGTTATCCAGGGCGGCGGCCACAGGGAGCGGCACAAAATCAATAGTGAGAGATGGTCCTATTTCATGGCTTCTGTAAACAGGGCTGCTAGGCCGTGCGGGGTAGGCTCATGTGGGCCAAGGTCAGTAGGCTGCCCAGCCCTGTGCACTGAGTCCCTGCCACCAGCCCCAAGGAGGCCTTTCAGCGCCTGCTGGGACTGATTTGTATTCTCCCTTGGCACTGTCAAAGGGCTTGGTAAATATTTATTAACACTTCTCGGCAGTGAGAGCGCCTTCTTGGCTGCCGCTCCTTGGGCATCAGACTGTGGCAGGGCTGTTCCTTGCCACGCCTGCAGCTGTCTGTGCGAGACAGCAGGGCCTCGGTGTCCAAGGGAGCAACGAGCCTCAGGCAGCAGTTCACCATCAGGTGGGCAGAGAGGTTCTGTGGATGACGGAAAGGTCATGATGACAGATGCTTGTCTGGGAGGACCCCACACCACTCCGCCCACGCGGTGCCCCTCACAGCCGGCCACGTTGAAAAAAGGTGAGAAGTAAATGGTGAAATCAAGTTGAATAACATCTTTTCCTTAATCCAACAGGTCCTAAATTGTTGTGTTAATATTTGTTAGTTTTCCAGCACTGTAACCAATACGTGAGACCACCACATTATAAAGAAGGAAGTTTTGGTTCACTGTTTTGGAGGTTTGTAGACCTTGGTCAGTCAGCCTACTGTAGCAGCATGAACCAGCTCACCTTGTGACTGGGAAATGGAAGAGAGCAAGAGGGAGAGCCCCGCAGAGACATTCTCTGACCTGGAGGCCTCACACCTGCTGGTGGAGTGTGCACAACGACCTGACAGCGTCATGCTGAGGGGCTAACTGTACCACACATGTGTCTATGGCATGTGTGACCCAAACTCTTCCAGTGAACAATTACTGAGACATTTTATGTTGCTTTTGTTATGCCAAACATCTGAACCTGGACATGCATTTCCACACTGATAAGGCATCGAAACCTGGACTGGCTGCCTTTCAAACGTTCTTACTAAAAGTTTCTGGTTCTCCTGGGCACAGGGCAGGACTATACTTCCCTAGTGCTCATTCACTTGCTTTGGCCAGTGGAGTAGGAGTTCTGTGACACACAAGGCCTTAAGGCCAGTGTACAATATGCTCTGCAGACGTTTTCTTTGCCTTGGGTGCTCTCTCTACCTGAGTCCTGGGGAGAGATGCTGAGGAGCTCTGATTAAGCCATAGTACGAGAAGCAAACCTTCGTTGTTTCAAGCCCCAGGGCTCCTGGGGTTGTCCATTACTGCTGAAAGCCTTGGCCTGTGCTAGTATACATGGATGCTGCATTGAAGCCATCACCTGCCGGTCACCCAACAGTGCCAAACGGGTGCCTCTCACAGCCAGGCCCTGGGGGCCTCAGGGAGATGCAGCCCAACAAGGATCCTGCCTGGATGATGCTTCCATCCTAATGGGGACCAGATCTTAATCAGTGTCTAGTTAGAACCATGACAAATGACTGAGGGAGTAGGTGAGGGCCAGGACAGCACCCGCTTTGGGAATCAGGGAAGCTCCTTGGAGCTGATGGTTCAGAGCTGGGTGTGGAGGTGAGCACTGGAGAAGGAAGCACACGGGGGCTATGGGGACAGCGGTATGTGCCTCCACCCAAATGGGAAGCACTTCAGGATGATCCCTAGCTCCAGGTCCCCACATATCCGACCTGGGCAGTGGTACCTGTCCCTGTCTTCCTTCTCCTGTTCCTCCCTGAGGAGTGGGGAGAGACCTCTGTACTGGGTGGGTTGGGAGAACAAGCTGTTCAGCTTGGCCCCTTTCCCTCTCACAGCTCCCCAGGAGCCTGAGTCTGAATGTGGAAGGAAAGGTTGTTGTGTACCCTTTCTACATGCAGCAGGGAGGCTCTGTGGTGGGCCCAGCACCAGGGAAGGAGCACAGGGAGCCAGACCCGGATAATGTGAACCTCATGACCATGGTGAGGGTTGTTAAACATGGCAATCTTGTGTTTTGAAACATCCTTCTGGAAGGAGGATGAATTGGATTCTATTTAAGAGTAGAATCAAGGACTGTAGCTAGGTGCCTGGCCAGAAGGGCCCTGGGAAAAGGGGTGGCAGAGGCTTGGATAGTGAGGACTGGGGCAGTATGCTGTGGAGATAGGGTGGGATTTGAAACTCATGGTAGGAGACCCTAGTGGAGGTGGGTGTGGGGCCATGGGAAGCCTGGTCATTTAGGATGATTTTGGGCATCTTGCCTTGCTCTGAACCTGGACACACTTCTGAGGTCCCAAGCCTGGCTGTCACAGCCAATGGAGTAGAGTTGGCACAAGAACTGCACTCTATTTGTCACTCCAGAGCTCGATCAAGCTGCTTCTGAGCCTCGTGTGTAGGGTGGGGGTCAGGCCAGCCTGGGCATCTGTCTTCCACACACAATTGGTATCTAAATTTGTGTTTCTAAAACAGAACACCACAGACTGGGTAATTTACAAATAATGGACACTGACTTCTCACAAGTCCGAGATCAAGGCACTGGCACTCTGGCCCAGTGTGAACTGCTCTCTGCTTCCAGGATGGCACTTTGTCACTATGTGCTCATAAGGCAGAAGGAACAGGGGCATGGGAGGCCGAATGCTGAGGGAATCTCTGTAGTGAAGACCTAATCCCTCAGAGAAGAGCTTTACCCACGCGATCACCATACTACATTGGTGGTTAAGTTTCAGCACATGAATTCATTGGTAGAAAGCACCTCAATCATTCAATAGGTAGCACCTAGAGTGTCTTGTTCCATCCACCCTGTGGGGTTTGGGATACCAGCCCAGGGGTCTTCACATCAGGCTGCAGGTGTATGGACTAACACTGAACCCATGAGGAGCTTCTGGAGTGGCCCCTGAAATACAGCAGGAAACACAAAAACTGCCTGAAGCTCTCACCACTTTGTGAAGCTGGAAGCCCCTCTCACTAATGACCATCATTAGCTAAAGCTCTGGATGAGTGAGGCCGTGAGAAAGCCATCTCTGTTCCCAGGCTTTGGGGAAATGGGATTTTCTTGGATCCTTTGGTCGTTTCTCAGATAACAACAACATTCTGGGGCTGGCTGGGAGGCTGAAAGGACAGCTCACTGCGGGGCATGGCTAGGGCCAGGCTGCAGAGTTCTAGTAACTTTCCTCCTGAAGAGCCGGGCCCAACACTAAGGACCAGGGGCCATGGCAAGGGTGGGATCCTGCTCCCTGGAAACTCTGCTAGCCATTGATATGACCATGAGAGTTGCCAGGCCACTCGGGGAGTGCCTGAAATGACTGGCAGAGCATGTGCGCCGTGACTGTCATCACAGAAAATGTGTACAGCAGCCAAGAGTGCACTCAAAGGGAAAGATCTGTGATCTCGAAGTGGCTTACACACTCTCCATTTCAGTCCTTTATATTTGTGGGGTGGGAGGAGTGGTTATCAATGACTACTCTGGTGTTCAGGGAACAACATGTCCACAGAGCAGCACTGAGGGTGTGCCTCTGGCCCCTTCACGCTCTTGTCCCCTGTGGACAGGACTCCTTTGGTTAGTGATTTGTAGGGCATCCCCCAGCTCAGGCCTCACCTCTGTGGGTTCTGCTGACTTGCACACAGGTCCCACAATCTGCTCTCTTTCCTTTGGGGTGCAGGCTCTGCCTAGATTAATCAGGTCTATGGTTTGGGTGTGGGAGGTTTAGTTCAGGAAGCTTGTTTTATTTTTTTCTATTTATTTTTAATCATTTATTTATTTGGCACAGGGTCTTGCTGTGCAGATCAGACTCGTAGTGATCCTCCTCTCTCAACCTCCTCAGCCCTAGGATTACAGGTGTGCACCACCACATCTGGTTTTGGTGGCTGGCTCAGTATGGGGCTGGTGTGGTATGTGGTACCAGGGATTGAACTTGGAGCCTTGCACTTGCCAAGGCTCTTAGACTGTGGAGAGATATCTTTCCAGCCCCAGGGATGTCATTTTAAATTGCACCTAAATTGTATTCTATGCACTGAATCCAGGATTGTAATCTGCATTGTCCAATTTTATGAGAAAGAATAAGATTGTCCTTTTGGGGGCTTTCTCAAGCGTTACTGGTGCCAAAAAGTAACTTACTAAAAATGAAAGTTATTTTGTACTTTTTTTTTTTTTTTTTTTTGTCTTTTTGAGACAGGGTCTCACTATGCAGTTCAGGCTGGCCTTGAGCTCACTTTTGCAGCCCAGGCTGGTCTCGAACTCATACCGATCCTCCTGACTCAGCCTCCCAAGTGCCGGGATTATAGGAGTGAGCCACCACACCCGGCTTGTTTTTTAATGACTGTACTTTTTTTTTTAATGAAAGTTATTTTGAAGTCAATTTTTTTTTTTTTTTTTTTTGGTAAGATTCTTGGCTTCAGAATTTTGGGCCCTGTCCTGCATGTTTCACATGGAGACCTCCCTGAACACTGAGGATGACCAGACCATAGTACAGCACAGCTGGATATAGAAAAGGGTCCTTCATCTGGAAGTAGTCAGGTAGCCAGGCCAGGCACATCCCATAGACAGTAGGGACCAGCACACTGCTTGCTACCATGGGGCCTTGGGGGTGCCAGATTGGGAGCTGCAGAAGCTGAAAAATTGGTCAAATGTGTGAAAGTGGAACTAGGCTTCAGGGCCTAAAGCAATCGAGCTACCTCGACTTAGATGAGCATCCTGACTGGTTAACGTTGGCTATTAGTCACTAGGCAAGCTTGGGTCATGTGTTACTCACTTTACAAAGGTATATATGTCCATACTGTTTCTGGGGGAGGGGATCATTTGGTCAGCCAGGCAGACAAGTCACCACCTAGCCCAGCTCTTACTTTCTTGTCTATCTTTTCTTTAGCCTTGTTGCCATTGCTCCTTG
The DNA here is from genome assembly GCA_004027025.1 of Myocastor coypus. Lineage (NCBI taxonomy): Eukaryota > Metazoa > Chordata > Mammalia > Rodentia > Myocastoridae > Myocastor > Myocastor coypus. The sequence continues at coordinate 88,045 of PVJA010001384.1, read as the reverse complement.
GATACAGCAGACCACACTGAGAGACCAACAGATTGTAGACTTAGGGTTCAAATTTGATTTCTTCACTTATTACCCAATTTATGGAAATTATCCAAGCTCTCGTAACAGGGCTGGAGCAGGAATGGTGCTACAGGGCAGGTATGCGAGACCATGGCTGTTCAGAACCTCTTAAACCAGTTTTCCTTAAAAAATATAACAAAAGTTCCTTTCTCAGGAACCTTGCCATGCATCTCATGGTGCTGGGCATGCCTCACTGGCTGGTGACATTTCCCACTGATGTCACATAAGTCTGATGGACAGAAGTTACCCAGACATACAAGCTACCAACTCTAGCAACTCTGAGAATAGGATACCTTCCCTTCCCCCACCCTTTCTCTTCTCATCTACCTACTGCCCCTGGCCAAGCCCACCCCATCACCGGCCACCCACCACCAAGGCATGGGATAGGTTCCATGGGCACTGTGCCGCTCCCGACTCAGTATTTTGGGATGATTTCACACCCACACAACTTAGCATTTTGACACCACCAGATCAGAGCCTCTTTATTTCGTTGCAGAACTGTGGGTTTTTCTCGTAAAGTGTTTACTGGGTATGTAAAATATAATCACAGCTTTATGAATATGAACTAGATTATTTTAATGATTGCAGGTAATTTAAAACTTAAGGGCAATCACATTTTCCAGCCATCTTGTGGTGCTTTAAAAACACGAGTGAGAGGTTCTGAACAGCCATGGTCTCGCACGCCTGCCCCGCAGCACCGTCCCTGCTCCAGCCCTGTGTTACAGTGATCTGATTATTGTAATTGATGACATTAGGAATATGGAATCCATGCAGAATAATACAGGCGCTGTCATGCCAGAGTGGTTTTATTCATTGTCAGAGAAGTTCATAAAGTTGAAAGGAAGCATGTACGTGGGCTGGAACAGCACAAAGCAGATTTCAGTCCTTTTGTAATTCGTAAATAAAATGATTAATTCCTGCAGCCCACTGTAGCTGATGCTCAGAGTCAGCCCCGCGCACCCCTCCTTTATACGTTAACCTCGGTGAGCCATTCTCTGCTGTCCACTCCCTGCAGGAACGCTGCCCTGCCCGTCTCCAGTGCCTGCAACCTGCAGGACCCCTGCATTTCTTTTGTCCCAGGCCTTCAGCTTTCTGCTTTCCTCTACCTCCCTGCTGCTGCCACCCCACCCTCCTTTGGAGGCCTTCTCCCCAGGCTGCCTGCAGCATTGGAGCATTGGGATGTGACCTCTGGAGAGAGATCCAGGAGGCCAGGGCTCCTATTCTTCTTTTTTGAACCCCCAGGTCCTCTTTTCTAGGGGACAACTACAATCTCTGTGGATTTCTACTTTCCGTTTGAAAATTGAACATAATAACTTCATCTTGTGAACACTGCGGTGTGCTGGCATGGAGCTTACCTGAACATGAATTGCCTAATCGAGCACCACCCAGCCACCTCCTACTATGGAGTTTATTATCCCCATTAATGGACGAGGAGACTGAGGCTTTGACAGACTACTTGCCTAGGAAAGGACATTTTAGTTCGTGATAGTGACCAATTTCAAACTTACACTGGTCTGGCTCAAAACACTTATAGTACTAAGACTCTTTTCCTCTAACAGTGGTTCTCAACCTTTCTAATGCCGTGACCCCACAATACAGTTTCTCATGCTGCGGTGACCCCAAACCAAAAAATAGTTTTTTTTTTTTTTTTTGTCTTTTTGAGACAGGGTCTCGCTATGCAGTTGAGGCTGGCCTTGAGCTCACTTTTGCAGCCCAGGCTGGTCTTGAACTCGCACCAATCCTCCTGCCTCAGCCTCCCAGAGTGCTGGGATTACAGGCATGAGCCACCACGCCCGGCTAAAAAATAATTTTGATGGCTACTTCAAAACTGTAATTTTGCTACAGTTATGATTCAGAATGGCTTTAGGCGACCCTTGTGTTTTGGTTGTTCCACCCCCACCGGGGTCGTGACCCACAGGTTGAGAACTGCTGCTCTATGAGGTTTGGAAGAAAAAAGCCAGGAGTCCCTTCAGGGGTACAGAGTGGGAAACTAGAGGTATTTCTGATGAATAACTACCATTTTCTGGAAAGTGGGAAGGAGGGCCCTTGGGTGAAGAGGAGAAGATTTACATGGTGGGTTAGAGACTTGTGCAGAGGACAGGAGTTGTGAAATATGGAGAGGGAAGGTGGGAGATTTCACTCGCTAGGAGGATTAGGAGAAGCATAGAATCCAGGAAGCGAGGTGCCTAGCAGTGAGGAGAGACTCCAGGCTTGGTGAGGGTGATGTTCTGTAGCTGCGCGGGGAGGCCCGCAGAGAGGCAGAAGAGGAAGAGCAGTTACGTCAGCTTACCTCACAGCCCTCCTCACGACGGGTCAGGGGCATGAGCCACCGACTGTAGTAGGATCGTACCCACGCTGCGCCCCCTGCCCTACCCCCATCAGCGCCTCACTCAGATTGTCACCCCTCAGACACGGCTAGCACAGGATGATCTTCCTTTCATTCCTGCTAATTTGCTGCTTCTGCTTAAGCTCGTAAAAAGTTTCCGAGCACAACCATTCCGGCCTGAGTTCCTGCTGAAGACCGCTGAGCTGCTGTAATTAAGCTTTGATTAGCTGACTATAAATTCCCTTTTGGAAGCCTGCTCTGCCCTTGGAGGGCCTCCGCGAAGTGCTCAGTGAACGCGTGCCCCAGAACGTGGGCTGAGGTTCCCAGTGCCGGTGGCTCATGAATGTCATCAGTGATGAGGCCAGGATGGTTCTGCTCAGTCTGGCAGAGATGGCAGTGGGACTGAACAGGAACAAGACCCAGATCAGCCAGTGCCCCTCCTCTTCACCTCCTACACGCAGGCAGATGATGGGCTGGGGTCCAGGAAGCCTAAGAAGCACCTCCAGAGAGCCTTTCCTGGCCCCTATTTTATGACTCTGAACAATAGGCCTTGGCCAAATATATTTTTCTACTATCACAAGCTTGTTGCAAAGTCGGTTTTATCGATGCACTAAACCTGCCTTTTAAATTATCGTCAAGTGTAATAAAACGGCAGAAAATCGTCAATTTTCCTGAGACTGTGAGTAAAGTGAAAGTTAGTTACATGTCGGTGTGGGAGTTGTGGTCCAACTGTGTCTGTAATCTGAATTAAGACCTGCAAGCTTTGGGGGAACAGCTGTTTTCTGAAGGAGCTGCAGTGCTTGGATTTTATTCTAAGCAGACAAGGCCTGGGAGGTAGGAGACCGGTACTGAGGTCCTGTGTGGCCAGGAACCCACCCAGAGGCTAGTGGGGAGGGGCTGAGGGCTGAGTGTGCCCTGGCCAATTTCCCCCCATCTTCTACCTCCATCTGAGCTCCACAGCTGAGAGCACTGAGAGGGCTGAGGTGGTTCAACACCCGTAGTGGGAATAGGAGGTAGTGTGCTATAAAGTGTTTAGTGACTGGCTCTCAAGAAAAAATAAAATAAAATCCTGCTGCGTAGTGTCCACCAGGTTCAGTGGTGTAAATACTTCCAATTTCAGAGAAGCAACGTTGATGTCACTGAGCACGGAAGAGATGCATAGTTCCACTTGTAGGATGTTTCCATCCTCTAGTCTGCATAGATGAGCACGAGTTCTGTGCATCTATGATGTAGAAAACAGAAAATGTTGCAAAATAAAGAAGGCACAGTGAGTTTTGAGCTTATCACCTTTGCTTTTAATAGAGTTTTACTATTGTGAGTTAATATGAGTTTTAATAATGGCTATATGCAGCAACTGGCTTGGAAATTCTTCCTTTTTTTTTTTTTTTTGGTACAGGGTCTCACTATGTAGCTTGGACTCACAGTGATCCTCTTGTCTCCTGCCTCCCAAGTGCTGGGATTATAGGTGCATGCCATGGCACCTGGACTCCATTGCCCTCTCAGCATGCTAGAGAGCAGGACTGGCACAGCAGGTGGGTCCAGGAACCGAGCCCTGGCCCCTGCACTTCCCTAAGCAAGCACTTAGTCCACTGAGCTACACTGCTCAGTGTAGCTTGGAAATTCTTGAAGAATGGACACTGAAGTTGGATGGGCTGGTATGAACCAGCTTCCATGACTCCAGGGACAGGGCCAGGAGGAGCTCAAGGTGGGGGTGGGGTGGGGTCAGGGGCAAGTTTTGGGCGGCAGGACACCTCTGTCCGGCTCACTGTTGGAGCTTTTCCGCTGAGCTTAGTGTTCAGCACTCAATAAATGTGTCTAGAATTTATGAACAACAGGTGGCAGGAAATGTCTCCTGCAATGCATTTTCCTGAGGCAGGACTATGTCAAGTCAAGCTCCTCTGCTCTCCTGCTATCTGGGGCCACCAGGGGCCCCACCAGGCTGTCTTGGAAAAGGAAGAGAGGAAAGGAGCAGGGAGCAGAAGAGAGGGCAGAGGAGGGGTGAGACCAAAAGGCAGAAGTAGATGCAGAATGCCCAGAACCTTGACTTTAGCTTTAGCTTCATGAAGCTGACTTTGGATTTTGGGATTCCATAATCGTAAGAATGTAAATTTGTGTGTGTGTGTGTGTGTGTGTCTATGTCCATGCATTTAGAGGAAGGAACATTTCTCAAGTCATTAAAATTTGAATTGTTTTAAAGTCACTAAATTTTGTAGTAATGAGGAAACTAAACAAATACCCTAGACAGGCTCCCAACTCCTCCCTGCCCTCTTGCCTCCAGCCCCGACATCTACCAGTCCCACTTCCCCTCCAGACCAGGACTCTCAAGGTTCACCTAGGTTCTATGAACCCTGAGTCTTGATTTAGTATACCTGAGGGTCATTCCTTATCTTTTACTCCCTGAGGTTCACTTCCAAACCCTGACCTGCCCCTGCTCACCTCCAACCTCTCATTTTTTAACTTCTGGTGGAGACCTCTAGCCTCTGCTTCTGGGAAAACCAGAGAACTCCCCACTCAGACATCCTTCAAGGACCCTGTGGTACAACAGGGCCAAAACCTCACGTGTGACAGGATGACAGACTCACATCCCTTCTCCAAGGATGGGGCAAGGAGCAGGCAACTTTGGGGTAGCCTTGCCTTCACAAGGGTTTTCTATGGCCCAGTATCTGCATCTATGTAACGCCAGGGCAACTGACTGAAGAGGGAATCCTCAGCATTATCATCAGGCAGGGGAAAAGAATTGGCTTCTTTTGATTTTATTCTTTAATGAAGTCTATCAAGTGGTTCAGTTGATATTGAGCCAAATTGACCCAAATACTCAATAAAGAATAACCAAAGCTACTGTATATGGAGGGTTTATTATGGATTTGACATTTCAGTTACCTTTCTTTATCTAATTTCTATTTCTGCCTCAGAATGAGATACTATTCTTTCTCTTATATTATAGGAGAGAAAGCAGACAGCCAGACAGGGTAAGGGACTTGTCTTGGACCACAAACCTAGAAAGTTGTAGGGCCAATATCTGAACCCAAGAGCACCCGTGCTCACCTCCCCACCCCACCATGTGCTTGATCACCTTCTCAGCTGTTTCCAGTCCTTCTGAGGTAGGTGATGGGCAAGGAAAGGTAATGGCAGGAAGCCAAGGGGTGTGAATTAAGAAGCCAGATCATATGAGGACCACTGTGTCAGAACCATGAGGGGCCAACAGATACAAGTCATGAGGTCCATTAAAGGCCCTCCTGGCCTGCACACGGCCCCAACTACATGACCCTGGCCTGTGGCCAACTTCATTTGCATTGCAGCTTTGGTCCCTCTGTCCTGTGGGCCTCGGACTCTACGGTGCTTCTTCTGAAGCATCTTTTAGTCCCAAACTTCCCTTCCAAGGGTTAGGCTGAGCCAGGTGCGTTGCTGGGCCATGACTCCTGTCAGTCTCCAACTGAGGATCCTAGGACCTTCAGAGACTCAGTGCTTACACCCCTGTTGGGGCTGTGAGCTCTTCCCACCAGCCTGTTCCTACCCTCTTGTTACTCTTTCAGAGTGTCCTGCTCAGATATGTGTTTGGGATACCAGGAACCTGGAACAACTCCCTGAGGCCCTTTATCTGTTCATACCTCTAGCCTCTGTTTCCTCAGCCACAGAGGGGAATAATGACAATAAGAACTTCACAGATCAGCGTCATTTCTCTGGTGCATTGGAAAGGTCACAGGATCACTGTGACATTCTTCTGCCCCATGAGGCCAGGTTCTAGCCTGGGCTGAGTGGCAGTGGCTTTGGGGTCCCAAGCAGCTTTATGTTTTTTTTGTTGCCTGGAATGTATTGCTGCCTAAGAACAGCCGCTCTTCTTCCACCACCTCCTCTAGGGTGCCTTTTAAGGGCTTCTCTGTGCTTGGACAACGCTTTCACGAAAAGCCATTTGTCTGGGAGCTTGGAGCGTTCCTGCCTGCTGATGGTACTGTGGAACACTCCTGCCACCTCTGCACTTCCAGAAATGCTTTTTAAAGTGGCAGATGCAGTTTATGCCTCCCCCGTGCTGGCAAGGCATCAGAGTGCTTGCTGCCTGCACCGATTGCCACACTGTGATCAGAGGCAGACATGTGGGTCCTACGAGGTGTCAAGGCCTAGGGCATACTTCCTCAGTAGGCCAGGGTTGGGTAGTAGAAAGGGGTAGGGATGCTGGCAGGGCATTTTTGGACAGAGAACACCCCCTGCCCATATTGCCTATCTGTGTGCTGATACACTCCTCATATTAGTGTCTGGAGGGTTTTGTTCCTGAAGGCCCTTAATAGAATACAAGGGCAGGATCTAAGATTGGTGACATGTTAGCAATTCCTTAGGGACCTCTCCCAACTGGGAATACCAAGAGCTCCCAGAGGGAGGTAGTCACACAAGGCTCAGGGCAGTAGTTTGGAGTAAGAGGCGACCCGGGGTATAACCTGGTTGTGTCTCTTACCAGTTCAGTGACCTTGGGCCAGGATCTTTATACCTGCTGTACCCCTCAGATGGAGCAGAGGGATCTGCCTCCCCAAGCACTGAGAGTGATCAGGATGGTGCTTGTCACGTACTCAGCTTAGTGCCTGCCTCTTGGTGGGGCCACTCACAGTCCTCTGAGACCCCAAGGCTCTTCGGGAGCTCTCCCATCTGGACCAGGTCCCCATGGCCCCCTCTGCTCAGGACATGGTGCCCTCTCTGTTCCTGCTCTTTTCTCTTAGCTCCAACCCCAGCTCAGGCCAAATATTCCCAGAGGACAGGGCCTGGCTCTTTGTTGCAGCCTTATCTGAGTAGGCAGATTGCTACTCTGTCCTCCAGCCTAGATCACTCTTACCCCGGCCCTTTCTGTCTCTGGCTCAGCTCAGCTTTCTCCCCAGGTCGTTTGCCTCTGCTCACTAGCTCCCAACTTGCAGCCGAGGCCCAGTGCTTCCTTTGGCCTGTACCTTCCACAATGGGTCCAGAGACACAGGAAGTGTCCCCCATTGACTTCCTAGATGGAATCCTTGAGGGTCACAGCTGGCAAGAGCCCGGAGGTCTTCAAGCTCATCCCTCCCACCAGGCAGAGATATTCTGAGGGCAAAGGACAAGGACTTCCTGATCATAGGCAGGAATCCAGGGGTCTGATGGGGAAGATGTCCAGCAGGACCTATACATCTAGAAGGAATTTTCAGCAGATTAAGGAGATCTGTTGACTCTTTGGGGCCCTGTTGCCAGTAACCCTTTTTCTTGGTGGCCTAAGTAAGAGCCTCTGCCTTCATTATCCTAGTGAGCCTCCGAGGAAATAAAATATTGCTCTTCTTTGACATGATTCTTGTGCTATTTTGCTTTTACAATCATTCCCTTTTAAATGCATTTAGTTTTAAGCTCCTCAAATCCTGTTTAAGTACATGAGGATAAGCCTTCCATGAATAAAGCAATAAATAGAGAAATAGGGAGAGTGGTGAGGCTCCTTCTCTTCCATGCTCTTTCTTTTCCCTGCAGCCGGTACCAAAGGCCTCTCTTGACTGCCAGTGCCTTAGGCTCAGTCCCCTGAGCAGGAAGGGGACCAGAGTTCTCCCAGGCTATGTCTCAATGTCTAGGCAGAGGCTTGCATGGCTGCTCAGTGCAGGCCAGCCTGAGGTCACACACTAGCTACAGGACTACCCCTGGACCAGAGACTTTATTTTTTGGAGCTGCATTGGGTGGCTGCATTTGGATTTGCTAAGAACAGTGGCGGTGGACCTATGGCATGGGTCTGCAGCTGGCTGTTTGTTGTGAAAGCTCCAAGAGCTGTTGGCCATCACTGCTCTTGAAGAAAGGCCCGAGATGGGAGTTTGGGTGCCCAAAGGGTGTGAAGGGAATATTCTTGGCAGAAGGGGCTGGGGACTCAGGTAAGGCAGGGCAAGGCTGAGGATGAGGTCCAGCTGGGAATCCAGCTTCAGGCCAACTGCAGAAGGCTCTGGAACACAGACGCATGGTTCACGTCATCAGGCTGTCTCAGGGAAAGGGAGATCTTATGTGATTATAGTGCAGGCTGAGCTGGTGCTGGTAGAGAGGGCAGGGATGGAAAGTAGAACCTCGTGGGGGAGAAGGTTCCTGAGGAGGAGGTACCAGGAACTGCAACCAGCCAGCACGCACAGCGGCAGAGGGATGTACACACAGTCATGTGAAGGGATCTGGGTGGAGGACCTACTGAGGCCATGATAGTGCCCTGGCCACTCCTGAAGGGGCCTCACACTTCTTTCCCCCACCCAGCCTTACCCACTGTGGCCCAAGCCCAGTGGGCTGCACATTTCATATCCTTCTTATTGCATTTTGAGAACATGCTCACAGGGCAGAGCTTCTGAGTGTTTCTTTCCTGGGGAGGGGTGGGGGCATGGAAAGTTGAGTGGCTGATCCAGTCACACAGCTCTTAGGAAGCAGAACCAGCATTCAGATCTAATATCTACCCTTCTTATCCAAGCTCCCCTTCAGGAACCCTCACTAATTCATAGTTGGCTTTCACAATGGAGAGCAACTGTCCCAGTGGGTCATCTGGCCCCCTCCCTCAGAGAAATATATATTCATGAGAAATAAAGGCTGTTGCAGTAAGCCACCAAGCTGAGGGTTGGTTGTTGTCTCAGCAGAGCCTACCCTATCCTGACTGATGCAGCTACAGTTTCTAGGTCACCTACAATGATGTGGCAGGTACAGTCAGCCCTGTACATCTGTGGGTTTCACATCTATGGGTTTAACCACAGGCTGAAAATATTTAGAAGTGGGTACTGGGTGCTGATGAGGAGAGAGGGATGTGGGTACAGGGAAGAGGGAGAAGCGAGAGCATTGGGTTTGGGGGGCTGAGGGTTTGCTCTCAACCGTGAAATTCCCCTGCTGCTCCCTCCTTCCCCAGAAGATCCTGTTGCAGTTTCTTGCTCAGGAGGAGGGCATCTCTTCCTGCTCCAGGGTTCCAGGTGGGACCATGCATGCAGGCTGGGAAGCAGACTGGTGAATTGGTTCACAGACGGCGCTTGGGCTGTTTTCACAGAAAGCTCTGAGCAGCATTGTTTAGTTTTGCAGCACAAAGGGCTGAGTGGACAGAAAGACAGCATACAGACTAGAAAAAAGGAAAGGACCAGAGATCAAATCCAACGATCAAATCCAACACTTACCACTTTTCCACCAATGGCTTTGAATAAGTCTTGATTACTGTATCTTTATCTGATAAACACAAAACAATTGCATTTCCTCGAAGGAAGAACTGAGTGGCACACAGCAGGTTCCTCCTCTGCCCTGCCTTACGCCACAGGTCCTCTGTAACAGGAGCCTTTCTTGGTCCCTTCTCTGGATGCAGGGAGGGAGTACTGCTTGAGAGGGATACTGAGGCTGGCTGTGGGTGGCCCTGTCTTCATCTGGAAAAGAAAGATCCACTTGAACATAAAGCTCCTTCAACCTCTCCCTGCGTCACATCCCCGGAGGGAGTTCGCAGGCCGAGTAATGTATGGCTCCATTTTTAGATGTTGCCGAATTCCATTTGCCGGAGATCTGTGTTTTATTGCCGTATCAGTGTTTCTAAATTGCACTATATTTTCTTAGCTTGATGGGAATTTACAGCACCCGGATTGGAGCGAAATTGGGCTCTCCCCGAGGCTCGGAAATCACTGGGGTTGATTTCTCTGGCTGCCACCCCCCACTAGGAGTGTTTCTGCTAATTATTCATGTTAAGAAGGAATCTGGGTCTCACAAGGGAGACTTGGGGAGTTGTCCATCAGAGCGTGAGTCTGTAGATGCTCCTTCTGGGGATCAGGACCCACCCAGAAGAGGGTGGGAGGGCCGGGTGGTGCCCTCGCCAGGCTGCAGAGGTGGGACAGACCGCTCAGCAGCCAGTGGGGGCCTGGCATATCCCAGGGACTACGAGCCAGGTTGCCAACCTCAGTAACTGGAGCAGTAATGTTGTTCATTAGAACGTTGTTCCTTTAGTGCTTCTCAGCATCCCATATCTTCTTGATTCTCCTATGAGAAGAGGCCAGGGAATATTGACCCTATTTTACAGAGGAGGAAATTGAAGGCCTCAGGAATTAAGTCACATGGTAGAGGATGGGACTCCCACAAATGAGACTGTGTGACTCCAGGATGGGACTCATTCTCCTTGACATACTGTGGCCGCTCCTCCCCTCTGTTCTTAAGCCGTGGACTTGAAAGGGGTGCTGTTATTTAGACAGACTCATGTTAGGCAAGTGCTAAAGATTCCTGGTGTTACTCCTGGAGGTGGATGTTAGCCTCTTTCATAGAATACCCTCAGAGTGTTGTCCTTTCTGCAAGATCACAAGGCAACTTCTAAGTGGCAAAGAAAGCTGGGATTTAGCTTCATGATTATAGGGCTTCAAAGCCTGTTCTTAGCCACTATGCAATGCTGTTCCTGGGGATGCCAGCTTATCTAAGCCCCGCTGACATAGGCATGAGCTGCCCAATGATGGGTAGGAATCTTGGTGCATCCTTGGGGTCTGGTGCTGCTATACAGTGCTGGTATCCAGCTGGCTTCACCTTTGCACCTGGCAGACTGGGTGCTCAGGCTGTACCTGCACTGGGAAGCTACTGCCTCTTCTGACTCCAGACTCCCAGGGTGCTTACAGTATTCCCTAGGCTTGGAGAGATGGAGAGGAGGGAGTTCCAGGACCCAGCTGAGGACTGCAGAGAAACCTGGCCCATCCCTCTGGCAGGTCCAAGCAGTTTATCTCACTTGGCAGAGATCCTCTGTTTAAAAGCACGTCCGACGTTTTGTGCAATAAAGTTAATGGACTTCTCCATCTCAGAGCAGCTGAATTCTCTTGGAGCAGATGCTGAGGGTTATGGATGTTCTAATTAGGAAGCTGCCTTTGGCATAAAGGAAGGGAGGGGACGCTTGAGATGCATTCTGTGCACCCTGCAAAGACCCCCTGCCAAACTGCTCTCCTCGAGCTTGCCAGGGCAGACACTGCGGCAGAGGAAGGAGACATTTCCTTCCCCTCCTATTTTCTGCTCCTTTTTCAGCACTGATGGTCCTCCTGATGTAGCCAGAAGTGACCAAGAGAACCAGGCAGGAGGGTCACAACCTCCCAAGCCTGAGCAGCCACCAACAGGGCTTAGTGTTGTGATCAAATAAAACTTACAACTAAGTTAATCTGACACATTTATTGATGTGCATTATTGTTATTGGACTGCACTGCAATTAGGCATAAATGGTAGGTCGTTCCCATGAGTGACTCTAATTAGTAATTCTCATTTTTGGCCCAATCATGTTTGGGTGGTTCCCCCTCCCTCCATATGCATAGAAGCTCCCAGTGTCTGGAAAGAACTTTGACATTGACTGTTTTCTGATTTACTCCTTCATTTAGTCATTTTCTCCTTTAACAAATCTATGAAACAGAGGTCGCAAGCTGGAGGCCATATCCTGCTGCTTCCTGGGTGACTTTAGGTGAATAATTCCTCTTCTTGTGGGCTCAGTTTCTACAACTGCAACATGAGAATGGCATCCTTTAGATCACGGAATTATGGTGACAATCTTGGAAGATCAGATTCTCAGGAGCATGTACAGTGCCAAGGATGCAGTTGTCACTCAGCTAGCTGTCACCTATTTTGTAATTAATGACACTCCTGGGAAAGAACAAGCAGAGCACTGGGAGCTTGTGGTCTTCAGTCCTGAGATAGGAAAGTGGCTGGGAGCCCAAGAACCTCTCTCTCCCTGGGAGCCTACAGGAGCTGGAGATCTGGGTCACTAAAAGTCAGTGGCATCAGAATGACCTCATTCTTAACCCACAGGTTGGTGGGACTGGGAAAATTCAGATTTTCCACTTTTTTAATCTTACCACTGGCCACACCCTGGGAAAATGGTTGGGAGAAATGGCTTGGGAGAAAATAGCTTGGGAGATAGCCTGCAACAGGCTGGGGATTGGGGTCTATCAGAGGTGCCAGAGCTACACAAAGGACCATGGGGAAGCACTGGGCAGGACCCTATCACCCCAAGCTGTGAGCAAGGTACAGAGGACTAGGAGGTAATAGACACTACTGGTTTCTTGAATGGAGGAGGCAGAGGGCCTAGTTTTTGTTGTTGTTGTCCTGTACTTACTGCTGTCAGAGTCCTGTGCAGGTCTTTGGCCTTCACCATATCTGTGCAAAGTGCCCTGCCTGCTTCCTGAGTGCTGCCATGTGTGCTGCTCTGCCCGAGGCCTCGTCCTGGTCTAGGACCCACCTTGCTGCTTGTGGCGTGCCAGAAGTACCTGGGCTAAGCTAAACAGATGGCCAGGACTCAGTGTGCACATAGTCTAGTACCCTCCTCTCTGGTGGGATCGCGTATAGCATGGGCTACATTGGTTCTAAGTTCCCTGTGTACTGGGGCCCAGTCACTGAGGCAGCTGATGGCCTGGTGTAGTAGCCCTCACCGGCTGATATCCTGTTGGTGCCTCTCACCCTCACCTTCCTGTTCTTACTTTGTATTCAAGGCCTTCAAGCAGTGGCCTGTTCTGGGGAGGGGACACTCAACCAAGAGGGTAATGCTGGACCTCTCCTCTAGTATTATGGGGCCCAATGTGGATTAAATACCAAATACATTTCATTTCCCTTATATCCTGCTGCATAGTAGCAACTCAGCTGCCAAGAAGTTCCAGCTACTGGGGAACTGAGGGCAGAGACCTGAGCCTTCAGAGATAAAGGACAGGGCACCTTCTGGCTGAGGTAGGACCATGGGGCTTGTGTGGAGAGCAGCTGATGGTTCCAGGGTGGGGCCGATGCTCTGGAAGCCATCTCCATGGGGCCTCCTCATCCTGGATTCTGTTTGGAGGCTGAGGCAGTCAATAAATCCCCTCAGTGGAGCTGGTCCCAGCATGGGCCACCCTGCAGAAAGGCTTCATCAGCGGCCTCATTTGCATAAGATAATGAAACTGCAGTAAAAATAGTAAAAGAAAAAATGGCCTGGCAACTTTGTTTCCATAATGACAGATGCTTCTTAAACAGCCAGCTTCTGTTTCCTAAGGAAGTGCCATGGTGGCCCCAGGGGAGGTGAAACCCCAGGCCAGCCTGCTTCTCCCAAAAATATTCTGCAGCCTGAGTACCCAGCCCTGACCTCTTCCCACCCTCAGGCTTGCTACTGGGCCAGTGATGGGGGACAGAAAGGAGGGTGGGCAGGGTGCCTGACTGAGGAGGAGAAAAAGGCCCTTGCACACAGCAAGCCCACACGATGCCTCCTGCTTACACATTGCTTTTGCTCTCATGTGCATCCCTGCTCTAAGGCAGCCCACATGAGAATCCCTACTGCACAGGTGAGTACACTAAAGCTTGTGAATCATCAAGGTCATCTCCCCAAATCAAGGTGGTAGAGGGGCCTTGAAATGTGTCTTCTGGTCCTGGATGCCACCAGGACCATCACTGTAGAGAAGGCAGATCCTTGACCTAGAAGGTGGTGGGGACCAGTAGGGGTGGGCCCACCTCAGTGGGTTTTAGACTTCAGTGCTCTGAGGGAGCTGGGATAACCAAGGTCAAAAGAAAGGACACTCCTCTGGGGTGGGACTCCCCAGACTGAGAGGCCACATAAGACTCCAGCCAGAATCAGCCTCAGACTTGTCTTGCCCCACCAGCTCCAAGCACCAGGGTATTATAGTGACTGTCTTGGATGCAGAAATAGAATAATAATGATGACTAAAGTATTGGCCAAGGAAGTGTTCTCCCAGTCTGGTTGTACTTGGCTAAGGCTCCTCACCATCTTCCTGGAGTACTCTGTTCTGGATAGAAGGGACACTAAGCCTATCTCCCTGCTCCCTTTAGGGCTGTTTCTGTCATCAGAACATGAGGGATTTCAGATACAGCCTTCCATTTTCTGTCACCACTTTCCTGGGCAGTGAGAAGCAATCACAATAGGGATGGTTCCAGACTTCTGGAACCCTGGATTGAAACTCCAGGATGTGTTTTTCCTCACAGATCTCTGGACAGGCTTAGAGGCTGGCCTTGTTCTACCATCCTCTCTTCTGTTGTCATAAACCCTTGTATCCAATCTTCCCTGCTTTAAACATCCCACTTTTTTTTTTTTTTTTTAAATCCTAGCTTGAACTCTGACAGGTGTAATTCACATCTCCCATAGTAACCCACTCAGAGCTCCTTTTGTTTTCAGCTTAATAAATCTCAGGCAAGATCTCTGGTGGGCCCAGCTGGGCTGTGATGTCCATCGGAGCTCACCCAAGGGGTAGAGGTACTGAAGAATAGGGCCACTGCTAGGAGAATCCGAAGATGGAAATGAGTTGGGCAGGCATGTGCGCCAGTGGATAAGACAGAGGCTAGGCAGTTTCAAGGACAAATACTACTGCCTCTATATCTGAACTGCAATTAGCTGACACTGTCAGCAGCTCCGGACACCATCATCCCTGGGAAAGACATCAAAAGCTGTTAGGGTCTAAGCAGAGATGAGAAACAGGAGGCACACCTGAAGGGGCTCTTGTTTTCTAGAAACATCTCTTTATTTAAAATTTAAAACCATATTACTTCATACAGCAAACTGTGCACTTTGATATATCACAGTGTCTTAAAAAGGAAAATAATCGGATTTGTTTGGAAATTTATTTACACCAGCCTAGAATGATTGGCAAGTAACACAGTTACTATGAAACCCAAATTGTTACAAAATGTTTACAAAAAACTATATTCATAGAAATTCTGCATGTCCACAAAGGGCATCCCCTGAATGGCCCAGCGACCAGTGTGTGGGAACCAAGAAGAATGGGGATAGGAGGTGTCCAGGCACTCTGGGATGGGTCGTGGGACAGGCTAGGGCTCTGGGTGGCCCATGGTGCTATCTGGGGCTCGTCCCCAGGGCTGGGAACTGAGCTCCTTGTCCCAGAGGCCCAGCCAGGCAGAGGTGGGCTGGGGTTTCAGAACACAGTGGCATGAGGGCCCCCAGAACCTCTGGTCTCTGAGGAGCCAGGAAAGGACCTTACACAGGGGCTAGATTAAGATGCACTTGGCCAGACCCCAGAGACTGACCACTTAAGTGCTTGGGGCTGAAGCAGAGGGTAGGCTGTGACCTGCGCAGAGGTGAAGCCCAGTCCAGATCTCTCCCTGCATGCTCCAGAGATGCTTGGACCCATGAAGAGGCAAAGGGACTGGGACTGTAGGGAACAGACAGATCAACATGAGGCAGGACAGAGGTGTGCGGCCTGCTGCGGGAGAAGCGCAGCCAGATGGCACCAGGCCGTGCTCAGGCAGGAGAGGCCTTCTTGTCTCTCATCTCTCTCCTTCCTTGGTTGTCCCCTGGCAGCTGGTCCCAGGTCAAATGGAGTTGGGGAGGGCATCTGAGCTGGAGCAAACTCTTGGCTAGCCTCTTACTGAGTTTATGGCTGCTTCCTGGCATGGGCAGGGGGGCTCAGGGCTTTGATCTGTAAAACTGAGACAAACTGGGGTCCTCTGAGGCCCTCTGTCCTAGAAAGCAGGGACAATGAGAGCAGGACTGTGACCAGGGCATCCGGGTGCAGGGTGGCATTCTGGCAATGCTCTCAAGTCTTTCTTTTCAAAATGCATTTATTATTTTTTTTTCTAGCAGTGAACTGTGGGCACTCCTGCATGGGGTGACAATCTGATGCCTTTGCTCCCATACAGTGTTAGAGGTGGATTGTGCCATCTACCAGGGGACTAGAAGGCAGCATGAGAGCAGGCCTAGGCCATGGCCTCCTCTGCCCCAGCTCTTCTGTCCCCTGTTAATTGCCCCAGAACAAAAAATGTGATGGTGGCACAGCAGCCAGGCATTAGCGTGACGCTGCTTCTTAGACCTACCCAGACAGCCTACCCGATGGAGTCCCAGCTGGGACAAAGTCCCGTGGCCACTCCCTGCCACCACGTCCTGTCCAGCTCTGCAGTACTGTCCTCTCCTTTAGGGTCTGGAGTACTGCTGGATGCCGGGCCTGCCCAGTCCCCAAAAGCTATGCAATCTTTGTCCCAGACTTTGTGGCCATAGCTCCCATCTGTCACCTAGTCCCCCCTCACACTGGCTGGGTTCTGTACACTCTGTGTGCAGACGTGCAGGGAAGGGTTGTATACACATGGGCTGTGGGTCATATATACACTGTGTATATGTATATATATACAGCATATATATATATTTACATTCATATATATATATAATGTACAGAACATTAACTTTCTACCTAAAGCAGTTTTGTGACTCGATGCATCACCTCAACTCTGAAAATCTTAATTCCAGAGCAAATCCGGCACTGAAATGAGAGCTTGATTCAAACTGGTGTGGAGACAGAGGGCAGGGCCCTTCCACTGTGGCTAGTAGCTGAGCCCCTTCCAAATGTGTCCTGTCCTGCTAACTTAGGACTTCCAGATGTGTCAAATTTAGAGACCATCCACAGAACAGGCCCATATCTTGTATCTGTGCATGGGGCTGGGCTGGTGTCAGATGCTAAATCTATAGAGCTGTCTGTCCATTCCAGTAAGTCCTCCCTTTCCAGACAAGTATCCAGATGTGGGTCACTGACATTAGCCTGCTTATATACATGTGCACTCATCAGAAAATGGCTCAGAGAAGACTCTACCTCATGCTGAGTGAAGAAGCAGAGGTTGCACTCCCTACCCCAGAATCCCTTGGAAAGGAAAGCAGAAGGGCGCTTCGGATAGTTCTTAGATGACCTGGTTCTGAGTTTGGCTTCTGCTTTCCCAGACTTCAGGGAAGAGGAGCAACATCGAGCTTTTCCGGACCTTTCATCTGTCCTGGCCTGGTGCTAGCAGGAGCCAGCTGTGCTCATCCGGCTGAGGCTGAGTCTGGACTGAGAAGAGGCAGCCTTTCCCCCACTCTGAGATTCTGAGTCCACGAGCACTTTCTCTCTTGCAGATTACATGCACAGTGCGGTCCCCTAAACATAGACAGAGCCTTTGTTTGGGCTTTTCTTAACAGTCCACAGCAGAGAAGTCACCATCGGGTCAAGAGAATGATAGAAGAGGGACTCAGTGGCCAAAAGTCCCAGAACCTTGAGGAGGGGGTGGAGCCATTTCCTGCTCGTTGCTCTTCAGTTTGGCCACAGTGGCAATGCTTGGGAGGGAAGCACTCTAGTTCAGGCTGTCCTGAGGGACCACACAGCGACCATCAGGTGCATCTGTCAGACACGTTTCGTCTTCTGCCCCATCCAAGCCAGCTCTGTGCTTCCTACCATTCCTTGGTGCCTCTGTGCTGCGCAACACATGCACACGTGTGCCCTGTGCCAGTGCAGCTGCACCCTACTGGCAGCAGGGCAACCTCAACTTGAGGATAAGTTCCTCTCCAGGAACACTCTCTCACATCCTCTACCCTTCTTCCCCATTTCCCAGATGGGGTGTGAGCATCAGTACCCAGGGAGAGTCACAGTTCAGACGCAGACAGGGTGATCTCTGCTGCACTCTACACACTGAGCTGGTCTTTAGGATACAGGACATCAGCCAGGGGTCGAGCATGACACACCTCCAGATATAAGGCTCAAATGGAATGGGCGGTCAGGTAGTGCACCACCCTACTTTTGGGCGGGAGCATGAAGCCATGCCAGGACCTTTGGGGGAAGGCCCCTAATGGAACGGCCCCTCTGCGTGTCCACCACTCTTCATTCCTTGGATGAAAATGTCTTCTGCCCCAGCAACTTCCTTTTCTTCTTCCCATCACAATCTATATAGTGCATAGCCTCAGAAGAACATGACACGTTCATTCAGTGTCATGCACAAAAGCACACATGTGCGTGACACGAGCATGGGTAGGGTGTGTGCTATGAAACCGTACTAGACAAAGTAAGATAGTGGTTAGTGATTGCGGTTGGTGAGAGCAAGTGGTGTTTGACTCGAACCTATTAGTAAGAATGGTAAAAGAAAACGTCTGCCCTTCAAACAGGACACTCCAAGCACAGCAAAGGAGTCTGCAACCATGAGCCACAGAAGGGTGGAGCCCCCGGCTGCCTTCCCATGTGTATGCTTGTGCAACCTCCACAAAGTGTGACATCTAAGCCCTCCCATAACAGGAGTGCAGACCCTGATGCTCAGCTTTCCTGATTGATTGTCTGTCTTGCTCCTGCTGTGAGCTGGGACACACGTGTGTGTCTGGACACACATGGGCATGAGCACATGCACACGCTTTCCCAACTTTCATCCATAGAGCTCCTCACACACAGCGGGCATTGTGTGTCGTCCTCCTGCTCTCTGGTGGACACATGAGTCTACAAACACATACAAACCCCTTGACATGGCTTCTCCTTTAACATACATTTGGCTATGCTGCAGGGGTTTCTCCCACCCTCAGTTCTCTGCTGTTTACAGCACAGGTGCACACACCTGAGCACGTGCGTGCATACACACACACACACACACACACACACACACACACACACACTTTCACCAGAACCCCGTGACATGGCTTTTCCTGTTTTTACATAGATAGGGCTCTGCTGCTGGTCCAGATTTCTCCCCCTTGTTTATAATTCACTCATGTACATATGTTCACATACACACACCAGGTTCCAAAGGCTCCCCTCTTACTGCATGCCCTGCACTATGTCAAATGACCAACTCTGTCCATTACCCCCAGTGTCCGAAGCTCATACCTCAAATACACATGTGCTCACAGCTTCCTGAAACTCATGCTAGCATGGCTTTTCCTACCATTCCATGCGTCAGGCTCCACTGTTCTCTCATTCCACTCCTCCGGCATAGACAGCCAATCAGAGCTGCTGTAATTTGGGGGGCCAGTGGGTTCCATCCTGCAGTTCAGTTTGGAGGGTCCCATCAGGTTGGTATTCTGCTTTTCTAGAGAGGCTCCTTCCCCTCACTGCTGAGAATACCCTTGAGATGGAAGTGTAGCTCTTCCTAGCTGAGCTAGGTCTCCCCTAGTAGTACCAGAAGCTAGGCGGGAGGGCTGCTGGTGTCCCCTGGTTTTCTGTTCAGAACATCCAGCTCTTCTTGCCCTGCACAGAGCCTAGTTTCTACCCTAGGTCGTGGAGGCCTGTGGGCTCCATTATGCTCTCTTTAAGGACACTTTTTGCCTAACCCTTCATTTCTCGTTCTTTTAAAAAAGAATCTTAAAGTCCCAGGCTCTAGAACATTCCTAGCAAGCTGAGACACACATGTTACCTAGTCCATACCTTTGCTGGTACTGTACTGGCCGCTACTCCTCTCCTCTGCTGTCATTCCCCAAGGCTGCCACTGCTCCGGATAAGAGACAAAGGATCAAGATGACCTATGTCTCCGTGTTGGGTCTTTGGTTAATTCTCCAGGAAGCAGCTTCTCTCTAACCCCTGGGCCCCTGTAGCTATAAAATCCTATTTTTGAAGATATTCTCTCTCTCTCTCTCTTTTTTTTTTTTTTTTTTAATAGGGAGCATCCTTAAGTCTGGCAGGTCCAGGAGGCCAGAAATCATTTGGAGCCCTCTGCCTTTTCCCATCTACCCCAAAGGACACTAGCTCTTTCCAAGAAGGGTGACTTGATTTTCACCTCAACTGAGGCTATTCTTCCCTTTCCAGGATATCAGAGGAAGGCCAAGTTCAACTGGCCAGGAATAAGAAGTTGCCAGTGAGTAGATGGCGAAGAGCCCGAGTTCCCAAATGCCAACAGGGCTTAGTAAATAGCTTTCTAACCAGCAAAGTGAGGCCCATTCGCTCAAGACCTGTGGGATTTTCATGGAATTCATCTGCTGAGCTTTAAATATTAACTGAGTCACTGGGCAGCCTTTGTGAGAGATTTGGGGGTCCTCTCTCTCTGGACAGAAGTGGAGAAGTATTTGCTGTAACCACAGGGCCACGTGTATTCCTGGAGACCTTCTCAAGAAGCAGGAACCGTTGAGATGTTATCCACAAGAATCCAAGATGGTGGCTGCTGTCTGTGCATCCTCTTCTCCCTCATCCCCAAACTTCTCCTTCCCACTCTACCTTTATTTTTGCCAAGGGGCTGCCATACATAAAATCAAGTCCACAAGAACAGGATTATGTAAACAGCCCCTGAAGGCTGGAGTCTTGCTTTTTGCCCAAGCATATGGGATGATCATCCCTGGGCTCCCACTGGCAGCCACGCTGTAACAACTGTAAGGTGCCAAGGTTTGTGCTCCCTCCTCATGGTCAAGCCCTAGGGAGCCTGGGCCTCTTGAGGGACAGGCAGTCTAAGAGCTGTCTTCTAAGTTCTGCAGCCTCTGCTAGGCCACAGAAGAAACTTGTCACTATAGAGGAGAGTACAAGAACTGGGACGAGTGAGTTTGGCCTGAGAGAGGGATGTGCTTCCTTTGGCCTTGGCTATCTTGGCTGGCAGCTTTAGAAAACCACAGAAGAGACAAGAGGAGAGTGTAGCCCAAGAAGAGGCCTGAGGGCCTGCTGGTTTCCTGGTAGATGAGGGCAGAGGGTTCCTCACCCAGCATGCAGGCAGCTGCTCTGGTTCCCAAGCCCAATGTGAGGATTGAGATATTCCTTCTAGTCTCCTTTGCCTCTCTCTGCCTTGCCCAGGCCTGTGGTCCCCACCCAACCTGTGCCTAGGGGAACACGGGGGCTAGTGATGTGCTGCAGGTCATGCTGTCCTTGCCTGGAAGCCGGCGGTCATTGAACGTGTGCATGTTGATGACAGCATCAGTCTTGACCATCATGGGAGTCTGAGGTTTGTGCTTGACCCGACGCTGGCAGGTGAGGGAGAAACGGATCTCATCGGCCACGGTGCTGCAGAAGGAACGCTGGGGAAAGAACAGCAGTTGATGAGCAAGGCCTGGACCTCCCCTTCCTCCCAGAGGCTGTGCTAAGGTGACCCTGTCTTCGTTACACCTTGGCCCCACCAGCCTTTTGCCTCCTGCAAGATGATTCCTTTGCATAGCAGTCTATGAAGCCCTACATTTTTGTTTGGAGAGACTAAGATAGGTGGAACAGGTACCATTTCACAGATGAGCATACTGAGGCTCTGATGAGGATAAGCATTAAAATCTGATGTTTTTCTCCTTCAATCTTAATGGTAGGAAATAGCCAGTTTCCCTCCCATGAGCCAAGTTCTAGCACTGGGGGGCAGGACAAATGTGGGTGACCCTTCTGATCAAAGGGAGAATCACTGCCCTCCCACTCAGCATGGTGCAACAGTGTTTGCCTGGCTTCTAATGGGAAGCCAGGTTGCTGAGGGATTTTGGGTGCAGTGCCTTCCTCCTGACAGCCAAAGAGCAATATTGCTACATATATGATGAAGTTGGCTTCCAAGTGAACAACCACCAGTGGTTGTTCTGAGGCTTGTATGTAAGGCAGTGGAGTTAGCTAATGCCTCAGTTTACCCAGTGAGGCCAGGACATTAGCACCAGGGTTGGCTATATGCAGATTGTACGTACAGAGGAACGGAGACTTGGGATGGGGTCTGGCTCTGTCTCCTCTCAGCTGTGACCTCTGTGGATCTCCCCTTCTTTAGCTACTAACTGCAAGATATCACTCCTCTTTGACCTGCCTTTCTGCATTCTACAATAGTTACTGAGACTTGTGCCCAGGCATTGTTCCAGGTTTTAGACACCTAGCCACAGAGAACACAGACAGAGCCCCAGCTGTCAGAGAGTTTCTGGTTGATCGAGTAAATAATACTGATAGTGATGACTGGTAAGAGAACAGAGTGGAAACACAGGACAGAAATAGTGGGAATGGGGACATCTAGGCCAGGCTGCATGAGGAGGTGATGACCAGATGGTACCAAGAATATGGTACTGTGAGGGAGCAGCATTCCACGCTGGGGCAGCAGGACATGTTCAGGTCCAGAGGCAGAAATGTGGGTGATGTCCTAGGGACTGAAAGGGAGGCCATGTGGCTGGCTTGGCAAGGGCAGGAAGGACTGGAGGGAGGGGCTCTGGGGGGATAGGCCAGGACTGGGTCCCTTCAGGTTTGTGATGGAGTTTGGAGCTTTGTCCGATGTTAACAGGAATTCCTAAATAGCATGGTTGTTCTTTTCTGATATATCCTATTTTTTTAAAACCATTCCATGTTGTTGCAATTTCTCTATTTTTTTCCTGTTATAAACGATACTTCAACAATCATGTGTCAATGAAACTACACATACCCTAGATTACTTCCAGAGGGTATGTTTCTAAAAATAGAAATTGGTCAAAATGTGTGGCTGGTTTTAAAGACTGAACTTCTCCCTGGGAGTGGTGGCTGAGGCAGAAGGATCGCTGTGAGTTCCAGATCATCCTGAACAGTTAGACCCTATCTCAAAAAATAAATCTAGCTGTTCCCCTATTGGATATTTTTCCAGAAGAACTGAAAACATCATGCCACAGAAACACATGTGCACGCATATTTATAGCAATGTAATTTGTCATAGCTAAACCTGTGGAAACAACCCAAATGCCCATCAACTGAGGAATGGATTTAAAAAACGTATTTTTATATAATGAAGTACTACTCACATATAAAAAAGATAAACTCAGTGCTTTTATAGGTGAATGGATGCAACTAGAGATCATACTCATAAGTGAAATAAATCAGACTTGCATATGTAAATATTATATTGTTTCACTAGGGTAAAAACCTGAGAGTGAATAAAATCTGAAAGATACAATAGATACTACGAAAAGGAAAGAAACTGTTCGAAGGGAAGGAATAAGTGGGATGAGAGAAAGGAAAAAAAAAAAGAAGGGAAAAAGAAATACATACGTATGCACACAGGTTAGCTTGGATAATCGTACTATTGATTTCTGCTGATCTATTGAAAGGAACAGTTAATACTTAATTTTTTTTTCTCGTTCTCTTTAACTTTTTAATACATTTTTTGGACCAATTTTGCATTCTTGTGTCTGGTAATTTAAACAGCTAACTTGAAGACAACAATATTCAACATAACAACCACTGTTGAATTCCTAAAAAAATAAAATCAGAGAGAGAGAGAGAGAGAGAGAGAGAGAGAAAAGGGGGTATTATAGCTTAGCAACACAATGCTTGCCTGGCAAGCAAAATGTTGTGTTTCATTCCTGGTACCAAACAAAACAAAATAAATTTAAAAATCTTCTGAAAATGAATGAATGAATGAATAAATAAGTAAGTGATGAATACCCTGTGACGTTTCCCTACAAAAATGTCCCTGTTTAGAGCTTTGCAGTTCTAGAGGTGTCTCTCACCACACCCATGCTAACTTGAACAGCTGGTGCTATCCTTCCCCTCCTTTTTGTTGACTTAGGTTGATGGCTATCTATGGGTCCATTTCCTTTTTCAATGGAGGCATAAGCTCTCTGTGCTAAGGACTCCAAGGCTACCCCTTTCCCCCGCACCTCTATCCCCTCGAACTTCTCCAGGAGTGCTGATTTCCCAGCCTACAGGCCTCAACCCAGGTGCATGTTTAAGTTGCCCTGCAGCTTTCTGAAAATACTGTGCGCAGCTCTGCTGCCAGCCAATTAAAATGGGAGTCTCTGGGAGCAAGGCCAGGGCATTAGCACTTGAAAACTCTCTCCCTGAGGTTCTAATTTGCTCCAGGGAGTCTGAATCCCTGCCCCACCAGGCTTGAATTAATCAGCCTAGTAGAGCCCAGGTCCACTGTCTGCACCTGTGGGCCAGCCCTTGTAACTCTTCCTTTTAAAACTTTTGGTTATAGAAATTTTCAAGTATATGCCAAAGTGGAGAGAACAGCATAATGAATGCTTTGCCCCCCCCCTTCAACAATTACCCTGGAGGGTTTTATGCAGCAAACTGATAATGGTTTGAATTAAGGTTTAAACAGGGTCCCAGCTTCCATGCACCTATGAGAGAGCAGCTGGAAAGCACGGAGGTACAGTCCAGGTCAGCAGTGATGGCACCTTTCCCTGGGTTGGAGTAGAAGCAGAGGAACCTGCGTGAGGCCATGGTGAAAACAGAGTGCCAGGGTGTCCTGGCGATTGGATGAAGACCAACTGCCACAAGAGTGGGCAAGAGCATGGCTTGCCTGGCACTAGCAGGGCAACAGCACAAGTCGGCCTCTCTCAGGGCTGCATAGGTTAGCAAGGGGCTCACCTGTTCTCGCTCTGCCGTTTTGCGGAGCTTGTACACAAACTCGCCCATGGCCACCAGCACAGACAGGACCAGGCCAGCCGCCAGGACGATGAAGATGCCACCAATCTTCTGGATGCCCAGGGCGCTGGCCTCCTTGTTTTCCTCCTCGGGACACCCGCTGCCTCGCCACCACTTCTCCTTCATGATGTGCAGCTTGTCCTCCTCCTGCAGCTGCAGGATGGCGATGGTGATCTTGTCCCGGTATGGAGATCCTGGCAAGAGAAGAGGGGACCCTGGCTGTTTGGCTCATCATTTATTGGAGCCTGTCAACACTGGTTGGAACCAGCTGCCATCACCAACTTTCTCAATGAGCTTTTTTATCAGGGGATCCTACCATGAGGTCCCTTTTTAAGTCTACTTGAGATAACTGGGTGGATGATGTAGTCCACTGAATACTCACTGGCACGGGTTCCTAGAAGGCCTCTTTGCCGTATCAGTGGAGGGATGAGGGGAGATAGAGACGACCTCTGGGAACTGATGCCCCCACACTTTGTCCCACTTCCCACCGCTCGGGCGAGGGCCAATTTCCACAAGTATGTGATTCTGTCCCTCTGGCCCTGGGCTGAGGCAGTGCCACCTTCTCAGGATTGTGAGCAGCTGTAAGGGCTCTTTCATCCCCACTGCCTGCACCCTGGCTTACCCATGGGCGTGCCGATGCCGTAGCCCTTGGAGTCGATGAGGCCCCCGATCTGGGTGAGGTTGCAGTTCCTCTGGGTGATGTACTCAATGGTGGTGGACTCCATGAGCAATGCGTAGTCGGCTGTCAGGGTCCGCTGGATGCCCTCCTCATTGTTCTTCACCAGCGCTGAGGGCTTGCTGCTCATGAATGCCCACATCTTCTCAAAGGTGGAGATCTTGGATTTCTGGGCCAAGAGGAGAAGTACACATGTGATCGAGCTTCACATATCTGCTCAGCAGGGCTTGGTTCACTGCATGAGCTTGGTCTACACAGTTCAGAGTCAGAGAGACCAGCCCATTGTACAGATGTGCAAACTGAAGCCTGTGGGGAGCAATCCCCAGGCAGTTGGGACGTGATAAAGCTGAGATCAGACTCAGGCCCACTTTCTGGAAATTCTGCTTCTTCACCATGGCAGGAATGGTCTTCAGATTGGCAATTTTTTTTTTTTTTTTTGTACTTAGGTCAAACCCAGGGTCTTTGCACTGAGTTACATCCCTAACCCTTTATTTTATTTTATTTTTTTTTAAATTTTATTTATTTATTTTTTTCTTGTTTCAGAACCTTTGTTTGTTTATTCATTCATTTTTATGGCCGGCTCAGCCCACCCCGAGGAAAGGGCTGGCGCAGCATGTGGTGCCCGGGATTGAACTGCGGTCCCTGAAGCCGCCCAAACTTCCCCAAGCAGGCGCTCTAGATCACTGGGCCATCCCGCCAGGCCCAACCCTTTATTTTATTTTAGTTTTAATTTTGAGGCAGGGTCTCATTAAATTGCTAAGTTACTGAGGCTTTATTTAAACTTGTGATCTTCCTGCCTCAGCCCTCCATAGTGCCAGGCCCAGCTCAGTCTGACTTCTTATTACTATTATTATTATTAAAGAGAATAAAAATGGTTAAAAAACATAAAGCATACAAAATCTCACTAAACAAAATGCTAGGAATTCAACAGTGCATAATGTTGTCTTCAAATTAGTTTTTTAGATTAGCAGATAGGCATGCAAAATTGGTCAAAAAAGTTTTGAGAAATTAATTTTTCTCTAATATGTATTAAATAATTACCATATCCAGACTTTTGTTTTGGTGCCTTCCCTGCTTAACTTTAGTTATTGGATCTTCACAGTGACCATGGAAGGCAGGTGCCTTCATTAGGTCCATTTTACAGGGGGAAACTGAGGTACTGCTGAGTGAGTAGCCTGCAAGCACCCAGTACTGGATGGCAGAGCGAGGATTCAAAGCCAGGGCTTCTGGAGCCAGAGTCCATGCTCTAACCACTGCGCAGCAGTGCCTGGCAGGAGCGACTATGAGAGTGGGTGGTTGGGGGATGGGTGCTGGTGAGGGCATGCTTGGTGGGCCTGGCTCCCCACTTCTCAGTCAGGGCAGGTCCTGTCTGTATTGTTTTGGGGGAGATGGTATGAAGGTTTAGTCTGTTCTCTAGACCAGTGGAGGAGGAGAATGAACATTCAGAGCAGGAGTCTGTAAACCTTGGTGGCTGTCTCAGAGCCTGGGGCCACAGGACCCTGGATGGACATATTTCATGGGCAAAACCAGCATCCTTAAGACTAGGCAGGGCTGGGG
The DNA here is from genome assembly GCA_004027025.1 of Myocastor coypus. Classification (NCBI taxonomy): domain Eukaryota; kingdom Metazoa; phylum Chordata; class Mammalia; order Rodentia; family Myocastoridae; genus Myocastor; species Myocastor coypus. Next base: position 61,476 of record PVJA010001384.1, on the reverse strand, counting down.
AGATACAGAGAGGCCTCTGGGGACAGAGGAAGGAGGGCTGGGGCTGAGAGTCCCTTGCTGCCTGGGGAACCTGAGCAGAGCAGGATGGATGATATTCCTCAGGTTTCTTGGGAACCTAGTGCTGCTGGCTGCCTGCTCCCAGCAAGGACTGCCCTGTTTCAGTTGGTCCCAGGGCACAGGTAGCTCTGCTGGCCTTGGTGTATCAGTGGTTTCCAAATATGGTTGTGGGTCTCTGTGATGCCAGGCTGTCTGACTGGCCTCTAGCCTTCTCTGGTGTGCACGACAGCATGGATGTGCTCACACAGACTGGCAGAGGCTGAGGCATGGCCAGGAGCTGGGGAAGAAGCCATGCCTGCCAGAAGGAGCTGGGGTGCCTGGGAGGAAAATGGGCTTTCTGTCTCTAGCCAACTGACAAGCTTTGGAAACTGGTCCTGCAGATCCCAGCACACCTGGAGGCAGTGAGGACAGGACAGACCCTCAAAGCAGCAAGCAGAACCCCCCAGAGTTCCATCTATGATGGGGTTAGTGAGTGCCAGCAAGGCCTCCTTTGGATGCAAGACACGGATACCTTCACAGACAGGTACCATGCTCCTGCCTGCAAGTCGACATGGTCCAAAGCCAAAGTCACCAAGAGCTCTCAAGTGCTCAGAGCCCACTCTGGGCTACTCCCAGCCCCTCCTGGTCCTCAGCCTCTTCATGCAGCCACTCCAGCTCCATGGCTACTTGCTCTGCAACCCTGCGGCCAGGCTCCAGCGTCCTGAAGCTCTCTACCTTCTCAGCTATTCTTCCACCTTCACTCATTCCCAAATGCCCCACCAGCTCCTCTTTCCTTAAAGACACATCTCAGTTTTAGCAGTGCCCATGATGTTTCCATTTCCTGGCTGATTTCTAATATGCAGATCTTCCTGTCAGCAGCTTCCTTGCTCCCTGCCCTCACTCCTTTCCTCTGTCTGCTTCATCTCCAGGTTCTAAATTGTTCCCAATGATCCCTACTTGCTGGCACTCACACCTTTGCGAAATATCTGCCACTTGACTGCCAGCTGGACCCACTTACTTGCTTTTAATTTCCCCTGAAGTAATTACATGTGCCCAAGATAAGACACAAGAGACTGATGTCCCCCTACTTGGGTTCTCTCTGGCTCTTCTCCTCTATACGGGCTTGTCTGACACCAGAACAGAAGTGTTTCCCAGGAATTCAGCACCCAAAATGGAGACATGGGCTTTGGTTAGAGCCTGAAGTGGGTACTGGGCAGATGGGCTTTGAGAATAATGCATGAAACCCACCGCGGGGAAAGGAAATGAATGAGGAAGGTGGGGAAGGATACCAGCACGTGGGCCAGTCAAGACGGGAGGAGATGCAAGGCAGAAGCCACCCATGATGTAGATTTCAAGATCCAGTGCCAGAGCCCCACCAATGCCATCACATTTCAGCTGGTGAGTCTGAAGTCTGCTTCCGCAGAGTGGCTGCCTACCGTCCTGGCTCTGTACCTTGAGTCCCCAGTCTCAGTGCATCTGCTCATGGTCTCTGTTTCTCCTTAAATTCTGTTCCCTTGTCCTTGAACACTTTTGAGATTTCTGGGGACCCACTAAGAAAGATCCTCCTTGGGCACTTCTGAGATATCTGAGCCTGGAGGTGCCTGGAATCGCAAGTCTTTCTCCATGGGCCTGGTCGCCAGCAACCTGAGTTCTGTCATTGGCCTGAGCTTTAGCCACCCTGCCCCTGAGAAAGGAGTCCCGCGTACTATGACTCCCACATCATCCTGCCTGTCCCTGCGCTGATGGGACCTCAATAGGGATTACTTCAGGGCCACTCACCCAAATCAATTAATGGAATCATTTGGAGCAGCCAATACAGGGCGATCTGCCAGGACAGAGATGCTTTTTTTATCAGAAAAATTGGCAAGAAAGTAAGTTTCAGGCTCACGACTTCCATTTCCAGCTTCCTCAAAGAAGTAAATTGATTTTCTCCAACTGAAGATACTTAATCTTGAGAATTTAACATTTCTGTACAAAAGAATGTATATAAGTCTATATACACATATAAATACATATATATCCATTTCAAAGGGAGCTAAATCCTAGGGAGTGTGTGCAGAGAGACAGTGACAATCTGATTCCATGCAGGACCTTGGGTATTTTCCATGTTGGAAGGGAGACCTTTTCCCAAATTAATTAGCTTTCTTATCCCTGGCTATAGAGTCTTTGGCTTTATCAGATTCACATCCTGAAGCAGTTAATTACTGCTCTTGGGTTATTTCCATGGGATCAGGAGGTCGGTCTGAGTGCCCTGCCTCTGCCTGCTGCTAACATTCCCTTGGTGAGGACAGGTTCATTGGCCCCCTGCCCCAGAGGCAGCCCCTAGGGCTAGTCAGAAATATTTGACCACTGTCTGGTGAGTCCTGCAGGGCTGGAAGTAGAGGTGGTGGAAGGGGTCGTCTCCACTATTCAGACTCCTTTTGCAAGCCACACTTTCCACATTTGTAAAATCCAGGGCTTTAGTGTGCTGACTTGTAGGGACTGTGAATACTCAGTGAGAAGAAGTGTGTGAAGGTCCGCTAGCACGCCAGCCTGACCCAAGTCTCTGCGTGTGCTTGGCAACATTATTCCTCTTCTAGGCTCCTTAATTCTCTTTCAGGCTCACTTTTCCCAATTAGGAGGGGATAAAGCTAGATGTGGCAGCACATACTTATAATCCCAGCCCTCTGTGAGGCTGAAGGAAAGGGCTTGAAGTTCAAGCCCAGCCTGGGCAAATTAGCAACTAGGGAGATCTTACCTCAAAATAAAACAAATAAATAAGCAAACAAATAAACAAAAAACACACACAAAGGATTGTGTGTGTAGCTCAGTGTGATGCCCTGGGTTCAGCGTACAGTATTGTAGAAAAGAAAGATAGACAGATAGAAAGAAAGAAGGAAGGAAGGAAAGAAAACAAAGAAATATAGAAGGAAAGAGAAGGAAACAGAGACAGAGAGAAAGAAAGAGGATGGAAGGAAGGAAAGGAGGGCAGGAATAAGGAAGGAGGATAATACTCTCCCAGTACAGAGGTGGTTATGCAAATTAAATGGTGTGATATTTTGTGGTAAATTCTCAAATGCTGACTAGGCCAGGCTGGGTGCAGAAACAACTAAAGAGGCCAAGTGGGATCTGTGAGCTGGAGACAGCCATTGCCTCTGAGCCGGCGGCAACTGCTCCTTGCAGGAGAACCAGCTCAGTGATGCCAGACAGTTCACATTTTCAAGAGGCTGGAAATGTGAATTTTTAAAATGCAAAAGCCTTCAAATTTTAAAGTGCTGGAAACTAAAAAAAAAAAAAAAAAAAAAAATCTACGTAAAATGAGCGATGCAACCCATGGCTTCCAAAAAGTCATGCTTATGGGTTGCATATCGCCTGTTTGCAACAATAAGCAATAAATGTAATTTTACTGCATGCCTTCTTTGTCCCAGGTGTATTGCCTCCTAAGCTGTATATGTGAGAGATCCCGTTCATTCATCTCAAGAACTCTGTGAGGCTAGGTATTTACCCAGTTCACAGATGAGAAAGAAAAGGCACAGGGAGGTCATCAGTAACTTAGTAATTTTCAATGACTTTCCTGTTATCGTTGGCCTTTGCCCTGCACCTGTCACTTCTCCTTTGTCTGCTCTTTCTGTATTCTTTACACCTCAGGACTTCTAGACACCTGCTCAGGTGCTTAGCCCCAAGCAGAGGCAGGTGACCACCCCATGACATCAATGTCCAGTAGGTCCAGTGCAGATGAAGTACTGGCTGGTCCCTCTTCAAAGTGTGTTAAGTCACTTGCCTTAGGAGGGACCTTCAGGGAAAGAGCATCCCTGGCCCTAGGATGATCACTGCACGACAGCAGCTCAGGGCATCCTCTTGCAAATTGCTGCTGGGTGGGAGCCAGCAGCCCCAATATACTGTGAGCAAGCTGAGGCCCGAGGTCTGAAGAAACTGGAGCTGAGACAGAGGGATATCCTCTTGGAACCCCCAGCCCAGGGAAGAGCCTTGTGTGAGCTCTTCCCTGAGGGAAGGAGGGAGGTGAGGTGTGGAGGGGTGGCCCCTTCGCATGCCTTCGAGGCCAGATGCTGGGCCCAAGGCTGAGCAAGGTGGAGGGTGCCTAGAGCTGGAGAGCCTGGGCCTCAGGGCTGTCAGCTCCCACTGCTTTCCCAGCTGCCCCCTGGTATTCAAAGCTTCCATCCCCTCCAAGCAAAGAGCGCTGAGTCTTTGCAGAAGCTGTCTTCCCACATCCTCTGTCTTCAAAGCTTCCCAGCCCTCCCTGCAAAGAGTATGTTTCCCCCCACATTCTCCTTTACATTTTGCCTACATATTTTTACAGCCAAACGGTGCTTTCAAAGGCCTCCTTTTTCATCTCCTAATTAATTTTTATCTTCTAAGACAGAGGGAGGATAACACAGAAGATGTTGTTTGTGATGTCTGTTGCTCCCTGACAATATTGAGCAGAACCTCCTCTGGAGGGATGGGGCTGTCTCCAGCCATGCACCTTGCAGGCTGTGGGTCCAGGCCAGGAGGTGTGGAAGCCTGGGAGTCTGCTCTCCTGCTTCCTGCTCCACCATCTTTGGGCAGCCATTGGTGCCTCCCCCCCCATGTGTTCTGCCGTCAGCCAAAGAAGATGATAAGACTGCTCACAGCCTCCATGGAAATAAAATTCACTGGTCCCGCATCCTGGACAATTCATGGGATTCCACCTGCTTGGTTCTGGTTCTTGATACTACCTCCTGCATTGGGTCATCTTGGCTTCTGCTTCTTTTTAATTTCATCCTTTTACTCTGGATAGCATCAACTCAGCATGAATTAATTCTCAGCAACAGTGTGCCAGGGCTGTGCTCAGCTGTGGGTATGGCTCAGCTGACTGGCTTTATTCTCTCTCAAGTGACTCCTGAGGATTTTGCCAGGGTCCTTACAGAAAGCCTTGACAGGACAGCTGGACTGCTAGGGTTCAAATCCCAGCTCTGCATTTCACTGACTGTGCATCCTTGGGTAAGTCAGTTAACCTCTCTGAGCCTTACTTTCATTTTGTGTAAAACAGAGATGATGATAATCTACCTTCTAGGGTTGTTCTGAGGCTGATATGAGTGAATATGAGCGTCTTCTAGACTTCTGGGCTTCTCCTGGAGCTGATACCTGTCCACGTCAGCCTTGCCATATGCACCCCTGTGAAGGACAGAGGACCACCTCCTAGGAGAAGACCCCTGAGTGGATATAGGAGAGAGCACAGTGTGGGCAGATAGCATGGTCGACCTTGGACCTGGCTATGCCACTGATCTGCTATGGCAAAACAGCCAACTCCTCTGTATCTCCACCTCTGTAAGTCAAAGTCGGGTCTCTTTGTAGCTCTAACCTGCAAACCATCTGCGATAATGATCAGGCTCCAACTTGGCTCTGGGGGAAGACATGACCAGCAGGTCCAGCTGCAGAGGGCAGGGGTGCAGGAGGAAGCAGGTTTGTCCAGACATTTTGTGGGTGGGTGCCATGCTTCTAACACATACTTGGAGCCAAGGCCAATGAACCCACACCCAAACTCCCCTCCTCCCACATCTCAGCCCTGTCACTGTTGTTGCCCTGGGAGGATGACTGGGTGAGAGGTGCTTCACGTGAGTGGAGGCGGGAGACAATGTGGCCAGACACAGAGGGACTGACCTGGAAGAGAGGGAGAGTGGGGCAGCTCTGGAGGGAGATGTGCAGGCGCTGCTTCTGGCCAGAGGGTCCTTGTGAGCACAGGCCCTTGAGCCCCAGAAGCCCAGCTGGGTGGCAGCACCCGTGTTCCTTCCCTGCCCTTCTTGCTATGCCTTTGCAGGGTGGATGTGTGGGGGTGGAGAAGGCTGTGGGAGGTGCTGCTTGATGCTGAGGACAGAGGCTCAGTGGGGAGCTGGGACCAGGCTCTGGGAAGCCAATCTGAGCATCTTAGCATAGAGGAAGGCGAGGGCATCCAATCAGCGGCAATGAGCCCGTGTCGGGTTTATTTATGCTGCTTCCCTTTGATCGGGAGCCCTGCTTAGAAACGGGCTCATGTGTAATGCATGAGAGAGGCTTTCACTCAGTCAAAGGGCTGGGCTGCAGCCTGGGGACAGGCGAGCAGGTGCACACACATGCACATTCACGGAGACACACATGCAGGTACAAGCCTTCACACACACACACACACACACACACACACACACACTGAGTCATTACATAGCTCCCCTTCTCCCACTTATCTAGGCACACCCATGGGGACACTGAGCACACAGTTGCTGTGCATATGTACATACAGACACTCTGGCATGCACTTGCAAACATTTGCATATCCAGATCACAGAGATGCATTACACAGAAGCTCACCAACACACACACACACATCCCTACACACACAATGAAGACGTTCATGTCTGAGCACAGACAGATGTGTATCCACACAGGAAGACTCCCAGCCATGTCACACATGTGCACACTTGCATACACAAATGCACCTTTACATGATGCAGTATTTACTGCTACCTGCACACATGCAGCCATGATAAGTGTACACATGAAATCATACTTGTTCACACTCATACACACTTAAGGAATCCTATAAAGTTCATAACATCTCCTTGTATCTTCTCCTTGCTCTAAATAGAAGTTGTGATGTCTTGGGCACATGGTGTTTGCAGCTTCCTAGTTGGAGTAGCAAAGTCTAGAGGGGCTCCTGACCCCTCCTTTCTCCTTGCGGTTGTAAGCCACTTATGACCAAGGAGGAGTGTGGAAAGGTTAGTGGGGAAAGTGCTAGGGGATCCTGTGGAAGGCTTTCCTGCTCCATCTTCCTCTCTTTACTCTGGCCCCCTTGAGACTCAATCTATCTCTCAGAAGTTTAGCCTAACAGTCAGGAGCTGAGGAACAGGAAACTGGGACCCAGAGAAAGGGTGGTACCTGGCATCCAGACCCACAGAGACAAGTGATTAGTGAGTCAATGAAACACATCTATACCTGCAGAATTCCCAAGTTCTCATCATTTCTGAGAGGTCACAAGAGCTGTGGTTCTCAGTGTGTGGTTCCTGAGCCAGCTGTGCCAGCAAGACCCAGTAACTTGTTACAAATACTCACTCTTGGTCTCCACCCAGCCCTTCTGGGCCAGACATTCTGAGGTGGAACCAGTGCTCCGTGTGGTACAAGTCCCCCAGGGCACCTGAGTGCACACTCAAGTCCCAGCAACACCGGATTAGTTCCCAGGTGTTGGTAGAAGGTGACATTTGGCTCCACCAGTTGTGAGTCTTTAAATGAGAAATTGTTCTGAGCCTTAGTTTCCACATGTGGAAAAAAATATAAGTAGAGTACCAACCTCACTTGTGAAGGTCTTCCCATGAGCCCAAGCACTGGGTGTGGCTCCAGTCCCACTGTGAGCCTCAGTGCTGGCAGCTATCGCTATGATTACTTCTGGATGCACACTGACACCTAACTGGCTCTCAGAGGGCAGTGAGGCAGAAGGTAAAAAAACACTGGTGAGCTGAGCCAATATTTTCAAGAAGAAGCAACAAAGTCATGGCCCGACAACCTTATCTGAGGCTGCCAGCGTTCTGAGAATGCGACATGCTAAGTAACCAATGTTTATAACTAAGCCTCCTTTCTTCCTTCAGGTATGTGTCCCACTGCTCCTTCTCACCTCAAGCCAGTGCCTTGGTGTTGGATGGTCCTGAGAAGCCAAGACAAGGGCCACTATTTTAGGACCTTCTCATGTATCTGGGTCCCTGCTCCTTCACTCACTTCTTTCTTCTACCTGAACTCCCTTGATGACTCATACAGCTTGTCCCAGACATAGAAACTTCTAGAATTTGTGTGAAGACCTATCTGTACAGCTCATATCAATATAGCTTCCCAAAGGCAACTGGTTGAAAGAGGGAGTGGGTGAACTCCAGGGCTTTCTGGCTCATTGGCTCTGACCTGTGGATCAAGACAGAGACCTTCACCATTCCTTTGATTTTCTCCCAGTACTGCAATGGAAAGGAGAGTGCCTCACCTTGAAGAAGGTCATAGTGGCTCCGTCCTTGACAGCCCCGTATTCGATTTTGGTTTGCTTGGCCAGGTCATCGGCAGAGTCGATGGGTGACTCCATGCGCTCCACAGTGAGAAAGGCAGCCAGGTTGGCGGTGTAGGAGGAGATGATGATGAGTGTGAAGAACCACCAGATGCCACCGATGATGCGTGTGGACAAGGCTTTGGGCATCAGTTCAGACCCTGGGGGAAGGAGACAGCGGTGTCTTCTACCATTCAGACAAGGGCTGCTCGAGCCGCCTTCATGAGCACGGCTCTTAGAAGTATGGCTCAGCACCAGCACCACCTGGGCACTTGGTGGCAGTGCCAATGCTCAGGTGCCAATCTAAGACCTACTGCAGCAGTGCAGCAGGTGGGGCAGGGCCATCCGTCTGTGCGTTTGATCAACCTATTTAGGTGATCTGAAATTTAAGAGCCCCTACCCTGCCACTACAACAACCACACGCACACACACACACACGCACACACACACACACACACACAATTCACAGGGCGTGTTGGCCCTTTGCTGCCTATCCAGGTTTGGACTCATTGGAGATGGAATCCCGTGAACTAGAGTCAATCCTGTTGCTGACGCTCTGTGTGAGCTCAGGCCAGATCCTTCCCCTCTCTGAGACTCTGCAGAGCACAGAAAATCGTCCTTTCTCTGTCCCAGGCTCACAGAAATACTATGATGCCACAATGACATAATTTCAAGAGAAATTGCATTGGAAATACAAGAGGTATACAAATATGAGATTGCTGTGTGGCGTCTGGCAGCGGGAGAAAAATCAACATTTTCTGAACTCTTTGCTGAAATATATCATTCTTCCTTCCCTGACCTTGGGTGTGGAGCATAATTCAGATGAAACCTTCTAACTGAAGTAATTAACTAGGTGGCTTTCAAGAGATTTAAATAGCAAGTGACTCCTGAACTTTCCAGAATATTTGGACCTGCAATCTGAAAAGTGTCTACTTTGATATGGATGATTTTTTTTCTCAAAGAAATCACTCAAGGGAGAGTTTTCAAATACATATTTTCTCCCTCCTAATCAAAACCATGAGGGGAGTGCATGGGAGGGCCAAGGCTTTGAGTAGCAGCAGGCAGCAAAAGAGAGGAAGTTATTACTGCAATAACGGGTTTCTAGGTCCTTCCCAACTGTCTCTGAACAAAGATGATGGGCTAGGGAAGGAGCTGAGGCTTCAGGACACTCATTAATAGTGGGGACAGGAGGGGCAATTTCCCTTGAAAGCTGCTTGTCACTTTCCAGCTGCTGGGATCCATGATGCTGCCCAATTCCCCCTCCTTCTCCTCCAGGTAGTCACTCCCAGCCTCCTTCAGTTGCTCCAGCCAGGGCTTTGCTGTCCTACAAAGCAGAAGGGCTTCTTATAGTTGTTTTCTTGAGAAGCCTTGCTAGGCAGCTGACTCCCCCAGCCAGGGTTGGAGCCTGTTCCCTGGGTTCTGAGGGACTGAACGGTCTCTGGTGTGTAGTAGAGGGCTACTCTTTCCTCCTCTTCATTCAAGTACTCAGCACAGAGCATGTTGTTTAGTGAACACTCAGGATAATATTGCTGATTAATTAATTAATTAATTAATTAATCAAGCATTTGCTGATGGATGGCTCCTGAGGACCAGGCCATTGCTCTGGGACTTGGGGTTATACATAGAAGAGTAAAGGACAGGAAGCTTTCTTTGTCCCTTGAAACAATTGTCCTTGTACTCGGTTAGTGGGCCTCTAACACACTTGCATGTGTTGTGTTTGCCCCCATCGCCAGATAAGAGACTCTGGATATGGAACTCCATGGGTAAAGTGGGCACAGAGCTTCTTTGGTCAGCAGGTTGGGGCAGGGGGTTTTCCCTGGGGCCTTTCTTAGCTGGGCCTCCTCTGGGCCTGCTCTTGAACCCCTCCATCTCACTACATCTCATATCTTAGAGTTAGAGCAGACACTTTGCTTCTGGGCTATATTAGCAGCTGTGGGTACCTCCCAAAGGCTGGTGGCCTGCACAAAGTCATTAGGAGCACATGGTCCTTCCAGCAGAGGTAAGAGAATCATGTCCTCCTGTGGATCCCCTCTCCAACACCCGGTTGACTACCAAGTTCTAACTATTCTACTTCTTTAAATTATGCTTACTGTACCTCCTGAGCTCTTGTATCTTTCCTGCAACAGCCTCTTGCCCACCCTCTCTGCCTCCAGGATTTTGCATCCACACTCCAACTTTGCTCAGCCTGATTCCGTGGCAGAGAGGCCATAGGAGGTCATCCAGCAAGCAGGGTGCTCTGCATCCACTTCAGTTAAGTAGGAGGTGCTGAGGTTGCATCCTGCAAGCTGTAGCTCAGGGTGGCTGTATGCATTGGCCTTAGATCCTGAGATAATTCTAGCCAGAGCAAGTGGGAGGTACTCAGGGTCCAGGACATACAGCAGGGTGTTCCAAGCTTTGGGCAGCTCAGCAAGGTCGAAGGCTGACCCTGGAAGGATCGGTTGTCTCTGCTGATTCCGCTGAGGCTGCTGGACCTGCTAGGGAGGGAAGACACCCTTCTTGGGACAGGAGATTGGGCACCCACCTTGCTGCATCAGGGAGCCCATTCCAAACCAGAAGCTGTTGAGCAGAGTGAAGTTGTTTTCTACCACTTCAGAGCCAGGGTTGCAGGGGTGAGCATCATACCACTCATAGGGACTGAACCTACGGAAGGAACAGAGGAGGCAACTGAGGCCGAGTGCAGGAAGGTGGAGGGCACTGTGCCAACAGAGACCAGGCATAGGTGGAGGGTGCCAGCCACTTGGGAATCCCTGGTTGATCTGCTCAGGAGGCTGGCAAGTGGCAGTCAGGGCTTTTCTTCTTGTATAGTTGGTGCCCTTTTCTGATTGAATGTAAGTCAGCAAAACCTCCTAAAGTTAAAAGTGGGCCTCCCCTTGCATCTAGTCATTCTGAAACTCATTATCCATCTGAGAAAAAGCACTTGTACGGGAGCTTATAGGAAACAGACTGAGGGTATATATCAAAGCGTTGTTTGTGATGGTGAAAAACTGGAAACAACCTAAATGTCCTTCAATAGAAGCATGATTAAACAAACCATACTGCAACTGTCCTTTGAAATATCATGTCACTGTGAAAGAGCAGGGAACTTCTAGATGTGTGGATGGGGAAAGATCTTCAGCGAATCCTGTTTGCACAAAAGAGAGTGATAAAAATCAGAACAGTATGATCACATTTATATAAATAGACATATAGAGCTCCTTCTGAGTATTTAGATGTGAATGTATCCATAAGGGTCTGGAAGGTTCCATATATAAAGAATATCAGTGTTTATCTCTGGAGAGGGAAGTCAGAAAGGCAGAAGGACCTTCAGGGAGGGCTGTTGCTTTATATGGATTCAATGAATTTTTAAAAATGAGAAGATGCTTTTGAATGTCTTGTATAATTTTTTAAAAAAATGTAAAAAGAAGTAAAAGGCACTCTATGAAATATTCAAACAGCATAGAAGAACAACATAAAGAGAAAGTAAAAGTACCCCAGCATCCTACCTCGTGGGAGAAAACAGTGACATATTTTTTCAGATTTTTCTCTTGGACTATACAAATACATATATGATGGGGGAAATGTATTTAAAGTCCCCCATTGCCTCTAAGGAAGATGATGCTGATGAATAGAGGGAGCTTTGGTTGACTGCCTGACTTCCAGTTGCCAATATGTGGATCTGAAGATCCCTGGAGAAATTCCTGGTTGGGGAGCAGGGAGGGGAGAGAGTAAGGGGACGAGAGGATGAATGGCAAGTGCAGGGAGCTCTGTTTTGGCTTCTGGTGTGATGTCCTTAAACGTTATGCCTCTTTCCATCTCCCTTCTAAGAGAGACAGGACATTATAGGTTGATCACCACTGCTCATGTGAGAAGAATTTTGTTCTTACAAAGTAGAAAGACCTCTCAGACAGCAAATTCCAAAGATGGGATTCTAACTGAGTTAAAGATTTTCAAAGGAACTGACCACACACTGGTGAGAGGCTCTAAAATCCACAAGGAAGAGATGGAGGATCAGCAGAGCTTAGATGAGAGGCTATCATGCGAAGGGAATTTGGAAAAAGCCTGTGGAGAGTTGGGCATTCAGAGCAGAGGGAAGGGGACCTCCCAAGACACTGGTTCTGGTCAGCACACTGGGGCATCCGAAGGGAGGCATCAGGCGATGCATGCTTTGCAGGAAGAAGCAAGACAGCCAGGGCACAAGTCCAGGGCCACCAAGTCTGAGAATGCACAAGGTCCACCACTGGGCCAAGCAGAAAAGAGATCCAGCCAGTCTACCTTGAGTTCACCCTGGAAGGGTAATAAGCTTCAACAGGCTCTAGGCACAGGCTGCTGGAGAGGGTACTCCTCTAGGATGCCTGTGGTAGGGCTGGGGACAACGCTGACTCAGGAATAAAGATAAATCTTGGAAAAGACACCAGGTCAAGATTCTAACTTCTGATATGAAACAGTGAGTTTGAGTCTAGGAGAGATTTCTAGAACTTTCTGTGATCTGGCAGTGAGCTTAAAAGTCACAGCCATGACAGGTTTCATTGGGGACAAGACATCTCTGAGACCTGGAAAGAGGACTGGTAGACAGGTGGAAGGTGTTTCTGAGCAGAGTTCATGGATTTTGCTCTTTTACCAAGCTAGTTACACTCATGTCATGTCATTTTGTAACACAAAAATACTATATCATATTACCGTACTGTCAGAGAACCTGATTTTTCACTTAAAAAGTCACAAACCTCTTTCCAGACCAGTTCTTCTTCTTCCTTTTTTTTTTTTTTTTTTTTTTTAAATGTACTTTGTGCTCTGTAACTGCTTCATTAGTGATTTTAACCATTCCTCTGTTGTGGGCATTGGCATTGTTCCTGCTTCCCACAGTCGTACCTATAGGGACACCAATGACAACAGGTGGCCTTGTCCTCTGGGGCTTTGTTGGAAAGTCTTTTTAGATTCCAGAGTGTGTCTCAATGGTGACACTTGAATGAGATGAGTTTTCTGAGATGGAATAAAAATAACTGTCTGGAAGGGGTCCCTTGGGTATGTGGCGCTGTCTGTCACTAACTGGGATCTCTGACACCCTCTGAGATGTGATAGTAACAGGTGTCCATTTACAGTGTGTGTGTGTGTGTGTGCGAGTGTGTGTGTGTGTCTGTGATGCTGCAGACAGGGTGGGGAGGGGCCAACTCCATAGAGCTGAAAAGGGGGCTGAATGGCTGCTGCCCAAGAGCCAGGTGCCACGTGAGTGAATGGTAGATCTTGGACTATGGCTGAGGCTGTACTACAGTGTTCCACTAGTAAGCAAATGGAAATCAGGAGCTCTCAACCTGGAGACACTCTGATTTCACTCAGGGGAGAAAGTTACACTCCAGTCCCACTCATGGAGGTACAGACAGGACACTGATGGTAGCCTTCTCTTTTGTGGGATACACATTTGTGCAGGATTTGCCCAGAATGTTGGTCCCAGGGGCTTAATGGACAGCTCACCCTTGACACTACTTCCTGGAGCTGGCACTTAGGACTATACCCCTCACCACTGTCATCTCAGAGGTGAGAAAGTGTTCTCTGGTCCCTTCCTGTGTTCTTCTATCTTGCTCGGTATGAAGGAGTACAGCCAATGTCCAGGCTGGATTTGCAGTGCAGATGGCCTGCGTCATGCTGGAGCTGCACAGGCCACACTTGCAGATGCCATCTATTGGGGGCATGACCAACTGTGTCCAGATGTCCAGGAGTGGCATGGAATGCTCTGAAAGGACTTCTGTCCTAGGACAGGGCTGGGGGCAGAGGAAGCTGTGTCCACACCGCAGATGTCTTACGCTTCATCCTGATGGTATTGTAAGAAGTGTGGCCACACAGCAGAACGATGAGATGTCACATCAAAATCGTCTCGCTCTAGAAATCATGAGCATAGTGACACGGTCTCTGCGTCTCTATCCAGCACAGCCCGTCTGTTGGCAATGAGTGGTGGCTGCCCCCTCCAGTCAGCTGCGTGCTCTCTGGTTTGCGTCAGTCCTGACCACTCCTGCTGCTACCACCTGGCTGCTTCTCTCCCTCATGCCACCTGTCTGCTCTGGCATCAACTGTGTTGATTTTAAAGTCAGACAGTTCTTGCCCAACTGTGACAAGAAAAAGCTTTCCTACTCTGGGCAATAGTGTGACCTCTCTGAGCCTTGTTTTCTGCTTCTAAAGGTGGAGATAATTATACTCACTTCACAAAGCTGTAGGAAGGATTTGAATTGTGTGTGTGGGTACTCCACAAGTCACACTATACTGTGATGGTCTTCTCAGCTCTGTGGGTAAGACTTTTGTCAGCTTCCTTTCTCTGAGTGTATCTTGAATCAGTGCCCACCAAAAATCTTTTCCCTTCCCAGAAGTTGAGCGCCTGCCTTCGCAGCCAGGAGGGGAGGGTGGGGAGCAGGCCAGGCTGCCCTGCTGAGGATGGTGGGCTGTGAATCCAAGGGGGAGGGGATGCACATCAAATAGACTCAGATCAAATAGATTCAAGTGAAGCCAGGAAAGCTGTGTCTCAGAGGGGCAGTTGCTGGGAGACTGCTGGAGCCACTGAAATTATGGAGACTGAACCCAGAGAGTGGCTCCTTTCTTTCAAAGGCTTGTTAGGACTTTAGAGGCAAGAGGCATAATGAAGGCTTCTCTGTGGCAGCTTAGCTGCTGACTGGGCTGACCAGATAGGGTGGCTAGCACAGCACTGGTCCAGAGGGCAGGGCAATTTCATCATGTCCATTTCATGTGAATGACCCAAAGTATAATCATGTTGTACACACCACCATATACCATGGCTATCCCTGGGCCATGAATGTATCTGGGACTGTTGCATCAGGTACCTGGTCCTGGTGGCTTAGACCTGGAGAGCCAATGCTCCATGTCTGAGTCCTGAACATAGACTAGAGCAGGACAAGGTTATGGGATGATCCCTGAGGGATATGAAGGGATCTGAGCCATAGGGAGGCAGAGAGCAGTAGGTATAGTAGTAGCTGAGCTTTGGGTTGTGGGAACTTGTTGGGCTCCTTGAGCCTTCAACTTTGGGCTCCGGCTCTGGCTAAGGCCTTGCCTTACCTGGCAATGACAAAGAGGACACAGCTGACCCCCAAGTAGGCAAGGAGCACATACATCCAGATGTCCGGAGACAGTGGGTTGAGGAAGGAGAAGACACTGGGGTTGGTGCCATTGGGCTTGCGATACAGGATGCTCACACCAAGGGTCATGAAGGGCTTGGAGAAGTCAATAGCCTTCTCACGGACGTGAGTGATGGTTAGCGGAGCCACAGCCAGGTCTGCCTTCTGCAATGAGAGATAGCGAGAGAGACAGAGAGACAGAGAGAGAGAGACACACACACACACACACAGAAAGACAGAGACAGAGACAGACAGAGAGAGACAGAGAGGCAGAGAGAGACAGAGAGACAGAATGAGACAGAGAGAGACAGAGAGACAGGCAGAGAGAGATGGAGAGACAGAGAGAGAGACAAAGAGGAGGGAGAATGAGCACCATTAAACCAGCAGGTAACAGAGCAGAGCACCTTCTTGGAGAAAGGAAGATGCATGAGTGAGGCTACAGTTGTGTCCTGAACATAAAGTCACTTAACCACTGTTCAGTTTCAACATTCACTAACTCTCATCTGGGCCAGGTCCTGCCCAGGGTACAGAAAGACGGGTGAATTGGACTCTGTTTTTGTTCTCCAAGAGCTTATGACCTCAAGGAAGAGGACAGAGATGGAAACTTGCAGAGAATAGAACTCTATTCCTGCTGGAGCCCACGTGGTTCCTTCTCAAGGCAGTGCTTTGTCAAATGAATGCAGTGCAGGAACAAACATTTAAAAATTGCTCATGTTCTTTATCCGTGTCTTTCAGACACCATGAAGAGGGCACCGAATCTGCAGCTATTTCAATCTGCTTTCCTCTCCCAGCAACTTTTCAACTGCTTTTCCCCATTCTGCATGATGGATATAGTCCTAAAATCCATCCAAAAGCTAACTGGAATAAGATGATATCTTCCTCAGACAGTGGGGGTAAGAAAAAGCAAACGGGCATGGCTGGGGCCTTGTTAGCAAGGGGTAGCATGGAGAGGGAAGACAGAATGACAGAAGCGGGGTAGCTCAGATGTTTCTACAGTTTACTCCACCACAACTTTAATAAGGGGTTAATTAAAGCTTGATTTCTTAGGTCTAACCTTTTTTTTTTTTTTGAGACAGGGTCTCACTATGTAGTTCAGGCTGGCATTGAGCTCACTTTTTATAGCCCAGGCTGGTCTCGAACTTGCACCGATACTCTGGCCTCAGCCTCCCAAGTGCTGGGATTACAGGTATGTGCCACCATAGTCCAGCGGTCTAAGCTTTCCTGATGGAAATCTAAACTCCCTCCTCAGGTCAGTGAGATAGCTTAGCAGCCTAAGTGCCTGCTTAGGCAAATGTGGGGGTTGGAGTTTGATCCCTGCTACCACATGCCATGCTGGCCCCATGCCCAGGTGCACTGAGCTGGCCACTGAGTACGGGCATGGTGGTGCACACCTATTATCCCAGTCCTGGGGAAGCTGAAAGCAGCAGGATCGCTATGAGTCTGAGCTGCATGGTGAGATCATGTACCAAATATATCAAAAAGCAACCAAACTGCCTTTCCCCTGTCCCATCATTGCACCCCTGCCCCACTACTGTCCTCTCTACAAGGCCCCATTAAACTGTCTCTTGTTTCCCATCTTCTCTCCTCCCCATGCTGCGCTCACCCTGTACCTTGTTTAGGATGCTGCCCACTTCCTATGGTCTAATTCTGATCAATTTCTGTACCTCTGTACCTGGTACCTCTTGCAGAACACCCCAATGGCCTCCAATTCTGAATGCCCCCAAGGCTCATCCTGTCTCATGGGAAAAGGCAGCTGTGTCCTGCCCATGCCCTAGGTCTCATCTGCTTGCTGCCTGTGACTTCCTCTGTGCAGCAAGGGCTATAGACAACCACTGCTACTTCTCTTAGACTAGGAATTAGAAGTCCAATAGAAATTAGACTCCCAGGAAGAAAGTGCCAGCTCTAGTTGCTACATAGCTCTGTTGGTGCCCTAGGCAGAGTGAGCTAAGAAACCCATGACTCCAAGGTTGTTCACCCCAGTGTTTCTCCTAATAAGATCTCCCACACACCATCATGGACACTTGGAGTCCTAGAATTTGTTAAACCCCAGAACCAAGGGAGGAGGAGCCCATGACAAAAGATCATTGTTCTGGGACCTTTCTAAAAAAATGTCTGAATGTGTGTTGGAACTTGGCTGGGTTTGAAGGCAGAAGAAGGGCAGCTGCTAACACTCCAGTTCCTAAAAGCCCTCTCAGGTCATGGTATGGTCAAAGGAGGGGACTGGAGGGGACAGGACTCTCAGGGGAACTACAGGAGACCAATGCACATGTGTTCAAGACCTGCTTGGCTTTGGCCTTTGGCCCAAGCAGCAAGCAAGAATCCTAGTCCCTGTTGTCATGGGACTTCTGGTCAAGTAAGACATTAAGACATTGTTGTGGTGTCCATAGGATTCCTGAGTAGTGAAGGGCCCAACACGACACACTCTAAAAGGTCTCTTGAAGTTCTAGGATATTCCATGAAATTGACATAATGCTTGATTCTAGAACTTGGCTTTAAAGTATATCATGTTGGGCAGTTCTGTTCTTGCTTCAGAGTCGTTGCTGTCCCTCACAGTGCACCAGGGAATAGGCTTCTAGGGTCAGTCTTTGAAACTTGGGTAGATTCTCGGGAAGAACCTCAGAATATTCCTTGGCTTTTGACAGAAAAGTCAGATGAGATCAAGGCTTTTACAGGCAATGTTTACTCTACCAGAATGTTTCAGCTGCTGGTGAGAAAGCCAAGCATAGGGCCATAGGCTCCCTTTCCTCCATAGGCCCTCTAAGGGCCGTTTTTTTTTTTTTTTTTTTTTTTCAGAACTGGGGATCGAGCTCAGGACCTTGCATTTGCCAGGCAGGAGGCACTTGTGCTCCTAAGCTATCTCCCTGGTCCCTGTAAGGGTCTTTGGAATTACCTTGTCATTCTTCCTGGTTGTAGGCTCTCCTCGGGTTGAGAAATAGGAGTATTTGTGGTGTTTTGTGCCTACAGCAGTGAGATAATTGGCCTGCATAACCTTCACTCAGAGTTGTGGTATGTGCTCTCCCCTGGGCTTCAGGAAGGCTGGAATTCTCTATTTCATTTTGGGTGTAGGTAGGAAATACTACATTTCACTGCTGGTAACGATTTCCCAGAAAAAGGCATTATTTTGTCCAACTTCCCCTGAAAGATCGGAACAGATGTCAAGTCTTTGCTGCTTCAGTTCATTACTCAGAATGAAAGGCCCAGTCTTGGCAGGTTCTTCCCTCTCATGCAGATTTTCTTCCAAGATGATTCATAAAATCATATTTTGTCAGGGCTGGACAAGGGACATTCAAGAACATCTATTCCAACCTCATATCTTGCATAGAAGGAAACTGAGGCTTGGAGAAGGTCCTCAGCCTTGCTCTGATATTTACAGAAATCATGTCCTTGAACAAAAAAAACCAAGCCCCTGACCTGTTTAGCTCTTTCACTGGTCTTGTAGGTGATTTATTGGATTTTCCTGCCTTGCAGAGGACTTGTCTGTATGTTTCTAAACCTCCGGGCTTCCCAGGGTGTCATTTCATCTGCTTAAGCTGCTTTCCACTTACTGAAGACCGGCTTATATGCACTCAGCTCCAGCCCCTCTTGTTCTTCTGGACACTGGTATGAAGGAATTTGGCCTCACCTGCTCTGTGACAGCTCCAGCTCCCAGTACTGAAGGCAAGAATGACTCACCTACCCCCAGTTTTCAACCTGTAGGATCCATTTATTCTGAGAACTGGCTGGATCCTAGCCATATATCCCTGGTACCTGGGCCACCTCCTACAAGGATCTAAGAATGGTACTGGGACTATAGTCCCAGTTTGGCAAAGATCTCCCTTCCCTTAGGACAAAGATCTACTCCAGAGTCTAAAATTTGTTCCCTAAATTTCAGCTTGCTTCCCATGTCTATTGTCTTATTGGTAGTTGCTTACTCCAGATTCCCTAGACTGGCTTTCACCTACTTATCTTTATGCTCTGCCCTGGGATCCCCTAGGGTGTCTGGCTGTTAGACTGTGACCTGCTATAGTAAAATAGCAAGCAGTGCTATCTTTCATGGGCACTTCTTACATGCCAAGAATGACTAGATATGCTCCATATACTGCCTCCTACAATCTCCCAGGAGCAGGCAGGCGAGATAGTTCAACAGACTAAGTGTCTGCTTAGGCAAGTGCAAGGACCAGAGTTTGGTCCCTGGTGCCACATGCAGCAACAGCCCTGCCTCCAGGTGTGCTGAGCTGGCCACAAAGACTGGGCATGGTGGTACATGCCTGTAATCCCAGCACTGGGGAGGCTGAAAATAGGAGCAACACTATGAGTCTGAGCTGCATAGTAAGACCCTGTACCAAATACAAAATCTCCCAGGAGCCCCATGAGGCACTAAGCATCCTGACCGTATTCCAGATGAGGATATGGTAATTCAGTCAGGCTAGGAGGTTTGTGCAAGATGAGACAGTGGTTGAACTGAAGTCACTGTGACAGCAATGCTCAACCACTCCATCATATAATGGGTTGACTTGAGCACAGTGTCCCCCATTTAGGTTCAAATCTTAATGGCTAGTGCCTGTGGGTATGACCATATTTGGAATAAAGATGTGCTTTGCAGATATAATCAAGGTAAGATGAAGTCATTAATTGGATTGGGCCCACAATCCAAAGACTAGCATTCTTATGAGAGGACACAAAAACCAAAACACAGAGAGAAGATCAACTGTGGATTGAGGCAGCTACAAGCCATGGAACGCTGAGGATTGTAGTCAGTGCCAGGAGTAGGGAGAGAGGCCAGGACTCTCCTCTGGAGCTTTCAGAAGGAACCAACCCTCATATACCCTGGTGTCTGATTTCTGGACTTCAGAAGAAAAATAAATTCCTTTGGTTACCAGGTTTTCTGTCTTTTGTTATGGCAATTCTGCTGAATATACCCTGTGTAGGGTGCATGGAGGTCCTACCACTTCCTGCAATTGGCCGCATCCTGGGACCTGTTCTGCTGGCAGGACTAAGATCGAGCCCACTTAGTTGCATCATGGACACAGAAGTTCTGGATTCCACTATCTAGAAAAGGCCAGCACCCCAAGTAAAGTACTAGGTAGTACTATGGCATGGGCCTCAGTTCCCTGTGAGTTTGATCAATGTGGGTCCATTCTCTAAGGTTGCCTATTTGGATTTAGGAAGGTAAGATCTAGCTAGATATGTGCCTCTAGGTCTAGACCAATGATGGTGAGGCTTTTAGAGGCCAAGTGCCCAAATAGCACCCAAAACCCAATGCACTTGTCCCTAAGTGCCAACCCTGCAATTAAACCTGCATATCTGACACTTGGTGGTGAGCCAAACTGGCCCACCTGTTGACAGAGAGGGCTCTGAATGCCTCCTGTGGCACGCATACCATAGCTTCACCACAGCTGTCCTAGTCCATGTCTGGTCTAGCAGGATGTGTACACCTGATAAGTCACCCCTCTTCATGCCAAAAGAAACAGAGACACACAATAGAGCAGGGACTGCCCCTGGAGGGAACGGTACCAAGCCCTTGTGATACATATTTGAGACTTTTGCTCATGAAATCTTTCCACAAACCTTGAGCAGAAGAATAGCTCTATCATCCCCACCTTGCAGATGTGGAGATAGAGACTAGAGAGGCTGAGTAACTTTCCCATTGTCAGTTGTGTTATAGGCCTGGCTTCTAATCCAGTTCTATCAGATGCCACAAGGAAGAGACTTAAGGCATCTCCCTTGCCTTAAGGAGCAGACAGGGTCTGGAGGAGATCAAGAGCAAGCAGGCAGAGGACATAGGGAGAAGATCCAGCATCAGCACTCTGACCAGTCATGTCTGGTGGGCCTGCAGTTCAAGGTCACTCAGGAAGGTGAGGCTGTCATCAGGAAGGAGACGCCCCTCAAGGCGCTCCATCTTCTTCTACAACCTGGCTCCGTGGCAGGCCACGTGGCATGGGGCAGAGGCCAGCAAGGTGTCAAGGAAGGGCATTTTAAGCCTACTGGTTGGAGGTGCCATCAGGGCCTCTAAATGGGGCTCAGGGGGCAGACGCTGACAAAGGTGGATATTCATCATTTTTACACCTATGTTCAGATCCCTAATAAGGAAGTAATAATATTGCCAAGTCTTTACCATGCTTTCTATGAGCTAGTGAGAAGACTAATTATCTCATGACACTAATAAATGGTTATGATGTTATTAAAAATGGCATCAAGCTAGGATTAATAGGCTCATCAATTGTAGGGAATTGGGTTTAACAAGGTCCCCTGCATGTCCTATCGGGTTTGTGGCCTTGATGGATACTGAGCCTCCCCAAACAGTGCTCTGCTACAGAGGTGGTAAATGAGGCTCCTTCCTCTCCCAGCTGAGGGTCAGCTCGCGAGCTCTGGTTGTAGGTGAGTTTCTCATCATATTCCTTTTCTTAAAAATGGCTCTTGAAGTTCTCAGGCAACTGGAGATGGTGAAGGCAAGATGGGCTTAGCTTGGCTCACTCCTGTACCACAGCCTCTGCTGCCACCAGGACCCTTGCTTCCCAGCACAGCCCTCCTCTGCAGATGCCAGGCCAAGAGCCCACCCGGAGCTCGGTCTCTAGGCCCCAACTCCTAAGACACGGGGGAGTGGATAAGACAGAGGTATTGCTGGGGCCTCCTGACTAATTTCCATAATAATTACAGTTATTACTACTAGCAGTGACAACAGCACTCCCTGCCATTTATACCGAATTCCACAGCCTAGGAACTGGTTCCCTACCAGTTGTCTCCTCTGAACCTCACAGCAGGCTGGGAAGAATGAGGTGCAGGTATCATTATTCTCACTGTCAGGAAATAGGAGCTTGGGAGGCAAAAGGACTTCCTGAACCCCTCCCCGAGGAGTAACTGGGAGGATAAAAATAAAAAAAAACAAAAACAAATCATAGCGCATCCTGAGGCTTTGTTCACTGAATAGAGCACATATGCCAATTCAGTTCTCACAGCAGTCTTGGGAGGGGCATCCTATTCATATCATTCACCATTTACAGGTAAGGAAACTGAGATACAGAGTGGGGAAGAAGCTATCCAGGAACATCCAATCAGAATGGCAGAATGAGAACCACATCTAGCCCCAGGTATGTGCTTTCTCATTGACGTCTCTTTTGCCAGTCTCCCTCGAGTTCTACTTCCAGCAGCTATGATGTGATCATTGAGGTAGGCTGTGGCTGGGTATTTGTGCTCTGAGCTCCAGCATCCAAGGCCTCCATAAGGAAGCCACCACGGACAGAGGACATGCTCACAGAAAACCTGGTGCTGACTGCCCTGCCCAGGGAGGTGGCAGCCATCACAAACCCTAAGCACTGCTGAGACTCTACAAGGATAGGCTGGAGGGAGCTGATTCTGTCCAGGCAGAGCATGAAGGCCCAAGCACAGCCTGTCTCAGTGGTCACACTATAGGCTACTGGGCAGGCTCTCTGGATAGACCACAGTCCAGGGCCACCTAGGCAGAGTCACCAAAGACTCTAAAACTTTGGATCCAGCTCTATCCTTTACTGGATGGGGGTCTTTTCCTCTCTCTGCCTCTGCATCAGTGAAATGGGCACTACTGATGGCCTCTTTCTTTGTCTGCAGCTGTTTTAAGAAGCGAGAGGAAGAATCAAAGGGGTCTGGAACAGATCCTCCCCTCCATGAGCTTTGGAAAGAATTTCCTTTTGATAAACGTTGCTTTTGTCCAGCTGAGTGCCCTGAGCAGGAAGGCAGGGTAGGAACCAGTAGGAGGATACACAGTGCCTTGTTTCAATCCTGGGACTACTTTGGCGGCAACAGGACAGCTAATTCCTATTGCAGTAAAAATGAAGAATCGAGGCTCTGGGAAGTTGATGAGTCTATCTTAATATGTGTCATGCACATATTAGGTAGTAAAGAGGCACTTGAACCCCAGGTCTCTTGGAGCCCAGCCTGAACTTTAAGAACTGAGGTGTATTTTCTTTTTTTTTTTAAAGAATTTTTTATTTTATTTTTTTTTCTCGTTTTAGAACTTTTGTTTGTTTATTTATTTATTTTATGGCCAGCTCAGCCTGCCCTGAGGGCAGGGATGGTGCAGCATTTGGTGCCAGGGATCGATCCACAGTCCCTGCAGCTGCCTAAGCTTTCCTAAGCAGGCGCTTTAGACTACTGAGCCATCCTACCGGGCCCCATCTTTTCTTTTCTTTCTTTCTTTCTTTCTTTCTTTCTTTCTTTCTTTCTTTCTCTCTCTCTCTCTCTCTCTCTCTCTCTTTCTTTCTTTCTCCTCCCTCCCTTCCTCCCTGTCTCCCTCCCTTCCTCCTTGCCTCCCTCCCTTCCTCCCTTCCTGCCTTCCTGCCTTCCTTCTTTCCTTTCGTCTTGTTCTAAGGTATATTTTCTGATAGCACCTTATAAATAAGGTTTCCCAAGGGCCTGCCAGATAGCTCAGCTGATTAAAATGCCTGCTTAGGCAGGCACAGGGACTGAGTTCAATCCCCAGCATGCTGTGTTGGTCCCGCCCCCAGGGCACACGGAGATAGCAATTGAAACTGGGTGTTGTGGTGCATGCCTGTAATCCCAGTGCTTGGGAGGCTGAAAACAGGAGAATCACTATGAGTCTGATCTGTGTAGTGAGATCCTGTAGACCCTGTACTAATTTAAAAAAAAAAAAAAGTTTCCTAGAGTGACTCTGAGCTGGGCCCTATATTAATGTCACAACACTAAAACACTCTTGTGGGGAGGAGGGTGGTGGTTAACACATCCATTTCATGGAACAGGAAGCTGATCACAGAAATCAGATGAGTTAGCTGTCCCCACAGCTGATAAGGGAAGAACGGGGACTCAGACTCAAGTCTTCCCGATTGCACCCCTACTGGAATGCCCCTAGCCTGCAGCTATTCCCCATCTTCTTCCCAGAGCCCTGTCTTCTGGACTCCCTCCCCTGATGTGCAAACAGCTCCTTTCCAAGCCCTGGGGCCCTCATCCTCCACCCCTGCCATTCCCCTCCCTGCTTACGTGATCAATGAGCTCCTTGACCATGCCGTTCCATTGGCCCTTGTCGTCCTGCGCCCCATACTTGCCATCTTCCACCAGCCGGATATCGTAGGAGAAGCCCAGGATGTGCGCCAGCTCCTTGAGCAGGTCTATGCAGTAGCCCTCGAACCGGTCATTCCCATATAAGGTCCGGTCAGACTTCCGGAACATGACAAAGGGCTCCTCCTGCAGGAACCAATGGCAGAGCAGAAGACAAAGGCTGAGGGAGTGGTGGGAGCAGGCACAGGTTGGAGAACTTGGGCTGGAATCTCTGCTCTTGTTTAAAAAAAAAAAAAAAATTGGAGTGACTTGCATGAAAGGTCAAAGGGTACTAGGATAAAAGAACTCACACCTTTTGAGAGCCAGTTCGGGGCCCTAAACTTGCAGCCTCCTTACATTCCCTGGTTCAAGGTAAGGTTCCATTGATTTAGCTGCCCAGGGTCACAGAACTGCTATGTGGTAGAACAGGGATTTGAGCTGGAAACTGGGTCCCACAGTCTAGCTTCTTCCAGGATTCTGAGTATGGTTCTTTGTTCAGCAGCATCCAGAGTGAGTGATAATTGATAGCAGCTTCATTTGTACGTGGCTGTGCCAGGCCTGGGAAATTAGCAAATGAGCTAGTGCCTGCAGAGGGCTCTATCCGGAGCCCAGCAGAGGGCGAGAAGCTGGGGTTGCCTTCTTTAACCTTAATGTCAACCCTCAGGGTAGGTGATCCCCGAGAGGGGATCTGAATTGGGAGGCCCTTGGTCCAAAGGTGTAAGTTCTGTTCCAGAGGCCCTAAGCTCAATGGTGTCTCTCCCTATGGACAGGTGATCCTTAAGAAGTGGCTGGCTGGGCCAGGGACATTTATGTTGTACCAGATTTTCCTGCTTTGGGGCCCACATTGTCTTACTAAAGGAAAGCTGGAAAAGGGCTTGGAGCAGGGAGTGGCTCTGCCTGACTCCTCATCCACAAATAATGCCCTGTAAAGATCAACTGGGGAGAGGCACAACATCCAGTGCAAAGAACTAGCTTGACTGTATCCAGTCTGGGACACACAGAGCAAAGGACTGGCTTGATTGAGGCCCATAGCATGGTTCCAGAATCCAAGTCAATGTGGAAGTGCGTGTTCTGGTTAGCTCTACCTTCCCAGATCCACTTATAAATCCCACACAAAGATCTGAGGTGGTTCACTGAATTCCCAGAATACTTAACATTTTTTGAGTTTTCACTGTGCACCAGGGACCAACTTAAACTCTTGACTGTTTAAGTCTCACAAGCTTAAAAGATAGGTGGCATTATCCCTATTTGATCAAAGAGGAAACTGTAGTTCAGGGAATGTCACACATGGGCTGAATATAATTGGATGGGATCTAGTTAAGTTCTTCCTAGGCAATCAGCATCTTTGCCTGTGGTTGTTTTCTTCCCTTGAGATCAGACCTCCATGACTACATTTGCACTTCTGGCGTGGTGGCGCACACCTGGTAATCCCAGCACTTGGGAGGCTGAGAGGCAGGAGGATCAGTGTGAGTTTGAGACCGGCCTGGGTTACAAAAGTGAGCTCAAGGCCAGCCTGAACTGCATAGCGAGACCCTATCTCAAAAAGAAAAAAAACAAAAAACAAAAAACAACCTCAAATTCAGGTTGAGGTTGGCATCTGGACCATTCCAGCCTTATTTGGCTCACCTGGCCTCCTTCCTCAGCCCTTTACCCTGTTTATGCCTAGAGCTTCTCTGTCCCCTTCTGTTGGCCAAGCTACCCAAAGCCCACCCTTGGCACCTTACAGAATGCCTCCAGCTCTCAGCTGATGGGTGACAGCCCATAGCGGACAGAAAGCCTGTGTCCTGGAAAGCCAGTGTCCACTTACTGATGATAGGGCAGAGCCTTAACTATGGGGAGGTCTCTGTTTCCTCCTCTGGAGAAGCTATTCTCTTGTCCCCACTGAAGATCTTTGTTGAAGTTTTCAGGAGCAGAGACCTACTAGCAGCTACCAGTAAGGTTCTGGCTATAGCAGGTGGGCTTAGTATTTTGCCCTGGGTTTCCTACAATGCTACCATCCAAAATCCTATCCTCTCCATGACCAATTCCCTCAGGAAGTCCTTGGGATTTTTAGAGAAAGTGCCAGGCAGTATTTGAATCCCTAAAGGGTTCCCAACTTTCTAGGGATTCTGAGAAAACTATTTTTTAGTCCAAATGGGTGGGAAGCATTATTTGGCTGGTCTCCATACTAAAGCTCACTGCCTCTCATCCCACCCTCCAACCAGGTAAGCAGCTCATCAAGGTTGAGAAGATCTGGGAGTGGGGGTGGGGTGGGATCCAGAAGGAGGTGGCAAGTCTACCTCCATGAAGGGAATCTCCCTTCAGTCTATGCACTCTTTCATGCCAACTAATCTGGGCAAAGATGCTGCCCCACTCCCTGGCATAGGGCTTGGTGAGCAGGGCTTTCTAAATGTCCTTTTGATTAATTCCTGTTATAGTTTAGATATAAAATGTCTTCAAAAGGCTTATGTATTAGGGTGGAGTCTGTGGATTATGAGGGTACCATTCCCATCAGTGGATTAATACATTGCGGACTTCATAGCTGGATGTGATATGGTTGGCTAGAGAAGTGAACCATGGGGGTGTGACCTGAAAAGGTACATTCTTGTCCCCCTTTTTCTTTCTTTGCTGTCATAGGTTGAGTGGGTTTCCCCTGCCATGTCCTTCCGCCATGAGTTGGAGCCAGCTAACCATAGATTGAACCCTCTGCAGCCATGAGCCAGAGTAAGCCCTTCCTCCAAGCTGCAGGTGTTGAGTATTTTGTTCGAGAGATGGGAAAGTGACTGAACAAGTCCTAATACTGTACTTGGTAGCCCTAACTTTATTTAGCTCAAGGAAAGAATTAGAGGTACCGCCAACCACATAGAGATTGCTACCTTGTTATGTAAGATGGGGGTAATAATAGAACCCACTCTAAATAGTTATTGTAAGGACAAAATGAGTCAACCTATGGAAAACACTTGGTCACTGGTAAATGCTAGCTGTCAACATCACTATCATCATTATCAACATCACTGTCATCTTCTTCCTATGTGCTGGTTAGCCCATTACTACAGTGACCTTTTCAGCCTAGAGACCATACCTTATGTCACCAAATATCAAAATCTGGCTGCCACTGGGAAACTGTTTTAGAAAGGTCCCTAAGGTAGCTCACTTCCTGCCCCTTTCTTTCTACCCCTCCTTGGTATTCTCTAAAATTAGCACTTCATTTGTGAGGCCACCACAGCCCAGAATCTATACATCTCCATATAAATACGCTGCCTTCGGAGCAGCTGTAAAATGCCATTAATTTCGGGAAGTGCTTTGCGGATGGCATACATATTTAACAGCCAAAGCCCACAGCATTAAAATGGTGCTCGCTTTAGTAATGTGTCTCTAGACCTGCAACATTTCCTAGGGGGTAATTCTGAACTCCGCCAACTACTTATTCATGGACTATTTCACAATTTATTACTGGAAATGTCCAGACAGCCAATTCACAAGCTCTCTTGGCTGCTAATCGATTGCTCAGTGAAGGTGCCCTCAATTTCATAACTTCACGCTCTCCTATTGCTCTGGGAGAACAGCCGTAGGACCAGGGGTAATATTTCTCTTCAACAAGTCACAGAAAACAGGGGTCCAGAGAAATAATCTTTTCTGACTTTCCTCTTGGTCTGGTTTCTATACAGTCGCTTAGGCCAGCATGAAAGCCAGGCCTAGCTAAGCTTCTCAGTGACAGGACTGTGGACTCGGGAGGGTGAGCCTGGGGATTAGCCATGGGTTGGGGAGGACTCAGAGGTTCCCTACCTGATAGTTGCATTTTTAAGTTCTTTACTGATCAGGGTGACATTTACTCACATCCACATGCATTGCCCATGTATACACAATGCCACTGGCACAAGAAGCCTACTTACTCAGATGTTCTGCCTGCCCGGCTCTGTTGGGACACATAGGCCAAGAGGCTCAGAATTAGGTCTTGGCTTCTGTAGCCTAGAACAAGACAGTATTGGAGTCCTAGCTGTGAGCTGAGGGTCAGCCTGCATAGCAGCTGTGTCTATTTGGGTCACACGATATGCACTCAGCAGGAACACACTGTCAAACACATGCATATGTGGTAAACTCCTCCCTCAACCCCTACACTGTTCCTTAGCAGCAGCCAAAGAGCCCTGAACCTTCAAAAGCAGGGCCCCAGGAGTGAGTTGCGTGTGCTTTCTCTGTGGTGTGTGAGCTGAGGTTTTTGAGTAGATGAATTTTTTATGAGTGCATGGAAGAGCAGAAGCAGAACAGAGGCTGGGGCAGGCGGGGAGGGCAGGCAGGGCAGCCTCCCCAGCTGCTGCTGAGGCTCCCACTCAGGATTGTGGAAGGTGCCTGCGCTCTGGGTGCTCAGGACAGGGCTGGCTTATATGCTCTGTCTGTCCAGGGTAAGTCATCCTTAAATACTAGCCCAGGTTCAGGACCTGGGCTGAGAAAAAAGAAAGGGAGCTCAGGGAGCAGCCTTCACAGAGCTGCTGTATCTGCTGCATTCAGACCCTGGGGAGAAGAAAAAGGAGAGGAAATCCCTCTTACCAGGGGTCTTGACCAGGCCCCATTCCCTAGGGACAAAGCAATTTGATGTTCTTGTCCTGGCGCTTTGGCACCTGTCTGTCACTCAAAACACTGTTGCCCTGACAACCACATCCAGCCAGGCAGGGGCCTGAGCTTGCAGCAGGAGGTGTTTCTCTGCAGTTAGGCTGTCAAGCATAGGGTTGGGCTTTCAGCCCAAAAAGGGAGGCCTGGGCCAGGCTGGGGCACTCCCTTTAGCCTGAGTGCAGCTGTCCCCAAGAGCCTGAGGGCATCCCTTAGGGGCCAGACCGTGCTGATCACTTTGGTCCCTTCCTTGAGCACCAGAACATAACCTTTCTCTAAGGAGGCTCTGAGGACACTTTCAGCTGAACAGAGAGGAATGTATTGGAGACCTAGGTAGAGGCAGTGTGTCACTTCCTTCTGAAGTCATCCATTTCACTTCCCTACCTCTGTGGAAGAGCAACTTTTCTCACTATCCTAAAGGGAGGAACAGAAGTGATCTTCCATAGGTTCCTGGGCAGTGAGGATGGAGAGCGGAGAATTCTAGTTGGTGTTGCCCATTGGCCATGAGACATCAACTTTAAGTGAGTCAGGTCAGAGGTCAAGACAGGGCCTGGCTAGGGAATTAATGTGATCTCAGGGCCTGGAGCTCAGACTCTGGCTTAGGGAGGGATGAGGTGGTGGAGTGTTATGTCTACTGGGGAGTAGGGCTATGCAGGCATTCTTGAGGTAACTCAAGGGTTAGTTCAGAAATAAAAGCTAAAAGAAACAGACAAGGTGGGATCTGTGGCCCATAGTCCCAGATGCTCAGGAGGCTGAGGCAGAAGGATGGCCAGGTGGAATACAGTTTAGGAAACTCTGTCTTAAAAAGAAGACTTGGAGTGTATCTTACTGATAAGGCACCCTTGGGTTTATTTTTATATACTACTAAAAAGCAACTAGATTAACACAAGAGAATGGGGGGCAGTCTTTTCAGAGTTTATAACACAGTGAGCTAGGGAGGATCACTGTGACCATGGTAAGCGCTTGGGGCTCTGCCTGTGGACGGAGGTGTAAGTTTTCTCTACAACCCATGTGTTGCATTCAAACTGAGCTCACCAGTGTCTGGATTTGTAATCAATAGCAGGGAATGACAATAACAGCTATCATTTAGCACTTGGCTCTGTGCTTTTTATTTTAATTAATCATTCATCTTTCAGGTCTGTGAAATAGGGATGATTACTCTCATATCTTCATTTTTCAGATGGGAGACAGGCACTGACAGACAGATAAACATGTCTCAGGGGCAGATAGTAAATCAGCAGTGCAGCCAGGATTCACCCCACAGCTCGGCGCTTCTAGGACAGTGATCGTCCTCTGCCCAGCCCTGCCCCTGCTTCCTGGTTACACTGCAGGTCCCCAAGAGCCACTGGGGTTATGTCTTCTCTGATGCCTCGAGCAAGGGACAATGAAACATCTGTGTTCAGGCAGTGAACCAAGGAGGTCCTCTCTTCTTCCCTGTTACTTCCTAGGACATGGGGTGGGACCTCAGGGACTGTGAGTGCAGCAGCCTGGGACCTTCGCAGAAGCTGCGAGTGCTGATGAAGACGCAGGCCAAGAACACAAGTGTCTGAAGGGCTCAGCCTCTCTTGTGTAGGAAGAGCCCCTATGTGTTGGCAGAAGGGTCTGAAAAACCCTTGTACTTCTGCAGAAGGTTTTCATATCCTTGAAATCAGGCAGCTGCCATCTGAACAGCATTTAACCCTGTTGTCTTCCAAGGTGGCTGTGTTTGGTGTCCTTCTGGGACGTTATCCTTAGCTTACCTCTTCCTGTTTGGAGGCCTGTTCTGGGGCTGAGTCACCTTCATTCATTTAATCATCTCTCCTCCTAATCTCTTAAATCATACCAGCTTTACCTTTTTTTTTAATCTTGCCTTGCAAAAAAGTGTTTTATTTATATCTCACATTTTATGCAGCTCTGCTTTTTAATCTTTTACCACCTTTTTATTATTTTATTTTTACTCTTTTATATTTTAGCTTTGTCACACTTTTATCCTTTTGCTTTTTGACATTTTGGTTTAACATTTTTTACCTTGCCTAGGCAGAGCTGTAAATTATTTAATTTTTCGTCTTTCTTAATATCTTTCCTGCTATCTCATTCCTTACCTTCATTTCTCTTCATTATTTTCCTCTTAACCTTTCTATTTTGCTCTCCTTTAACTCTCCCTTTATCTTTTCTATTTTTAGCTGCATTCATATTCTTTTAATTGCTCATCAGTGTCACTCAATCCCTTTGCTCTTTTTTATTTGCTTATTTTTATCTCATATTTTTACATTTTCGTTTGTCTCCTGTTCTGACTTCATGATCTTTTTTTTCAGCAGCTTGGTTTTTTATATTTGTCCAGTTAACAAAAAAGTGGGTCTAGAAAGGTGGGGAGGGACATGTGACTGTCAGGAAGATTCCTGGGAGGTGCTCCCCAGAGAGGGGGCCTGCTGTCTCCCAGCTCCTTTCCTCTGACTGCTTCAGCAGCCTATCTTCTCCACTGAATCGTTACCTTTGAGGGGGTTGCTGCCTGGAGGCTGAGACCCACAGACTAGCTCCTCCCCAGACGGCCAGGAGAGCTCTGCTATCTGCTGCTTCTTGAGAATTCTGGGAGAACCAGATGTTTTCTGGTTGAATCCTAACCCGTCCATGGTGCCCACCACACAGCCAATTAACACCACACAATGAGTCGCACTGTGGGGGGACATGAGGCTGCCCGAGGGAGCCTGGATGAGTTGCCTCTGCTGGGGAAATGGGTGGAAGCAGCCCATGTCCACACACCACAGAAGAGCTGCTCAGCCGTGCTCCATGGCAGCCTCACCTAAACCCAAAAAGGCTGAGCTCCTTTCTGTGTAGATGAACAACCTTAGTGCATGGTCCTCACAGATTTATTTGCTACATTGTAAACAGAAGCCGATGAAGGTCAGATTATGCTCAGTGGGTCTTGGGTCAGATTCTACTGGGCAGTGACTGGGCTGCATCCCCAAGTCGGCCTGGTTTGTTCCCCCCAAGAGCATTGCTGTATCTCTGAGGTCTCTCCCAAGCCTTTGCATGTCTCTGTGGCCTTCCAGGAGGTATTGGCCTCTTGGACTGGGCATAAGACCCATCAATAAAAGGAGCCAGTGGCCTGGGTCCGTCTTGCTCAAACTTGGGCTGTCAGATCTGGAGAATAAGGGAACTCCAAAAGCTACTTCATGTGTCACAATGTATCAGGAGAGAAAAGCGCTGCTCAGTCCTTCTGAAGGACAGAGAGAGTAAAGGAGAGAGGAAGGCATAGGGAGAAGTTGAAATGCAATTCCACCTAGGCAGTGCAGTTATGGTACCAGTTCTTGGGATTGGATGGTGCAGAGCATGACACATATATAGATAGGCTCCTGGCATCCACCAGGCTCTCTAGGTGTGATCATAGCACCTATCACAGCTGGAGGGACAGAGGAAAAGGACTTTGCCCTGGAAACCAATGTGGAGAGGTGGTTGTGAGTCTTGCTGCAACAGGCAGTTTGACCCTAAGCCTTTGCCCTCCATTATGGCCTGAGCAGTTTGTCTCTAAAGCTTTTCTGAGTGACCTTAAATCTTCCCCCTTCCTACGCCTCCTGCAACCACTTTTAGGCTCCCAGCAGCCTCTTGGGAAATGCTCAGAGTGTGGTCAAAAGGGGAGTTTGGAGGAGCCTGTCCAGCCCCAGTAGTTTGTCTACTCTGAGTCAGACAGCCCGCCTGCAGGTGTGGGGGACTCTTACCAGCACTGTGGTGATGATGAGAGACCTGTTTGTTAGAGAATCAGTGACATTAGGGCCCCGGCCTTTGGCAACCTCTGTGATGTTGAGCCCCTCAGCAGGACTCCACACGCCAACCTGCGGGGACAGACAGAAGATTGGGTGTTGAATCTTCCCCTTCCTTTTCCCACGTGAACAAGATCATCTCCCTCCCTGTCACCATGTCACGTCATCATTGTCACCGCCTGCATGTCTAGAGCCAACTACTCTGATGGCTGAGATCCTTGCTGCCCCCATATCCTTCCCCAGTCATCAATGACTATGCTGAATTTATGAAGCCCTCCTCTTGCTGGCAGATAGGCTGAGCTCCTTCCTGTGCAGATGAACAACCTCAGGGCATGGTCCTTACAGATTTATTTGCGATATTATAAAGAGAAGCTGATGAAGGTTGGAGCTCTACCCTAAGGGTCTTGGGTCAGATTCCAGCAAGCCATGGCTGGGCTGCCTCCCAGCTGATAGAAGATGCAGAGTCAGACAGTAAATGCAGCAGCAGCTCAAGGGATCCAGTAAAGCCCCTGGGGGAAGAGAAGATAGCTAGCATTGGCTGAGGGACAATCAAGGGTCCCCTGTGTGGGGACACCTCTTGTGAAGATGCCCGGCATCCAGTTGCTTATTCTTTGGATCTCAGCCTCAGTGTTGGCTCCAGGAACCAGATGCCTTGCAAAGCCTGGGATGGCCTGGACCCAGAGAGATACTCCTCAGATGTACATAGACAGAGAAGAGGAGGAGCTACATATGCATGGGCTGGTAGGTTGGAGTGGCTTGTGTGTGGATGTGGGGTGCACTCTGAGGCTATTCAAGGGCCAGCAGTATAAGTGGGAGGCTTTGGGTGCCACTGGGCTAAAGGCAATTTGCTTTGTGATTTTACTTCTGAAATTGGTAGACATCTTGGCCAGGGCAGCAAAAGCTCTCCCTACCATGTCATTGCTACAGGGCCTGATCCAGATCCTGCAGGGAGGGAAGGAGCGATCACATTTATAAGCCATCCTCAAACCCTGAGCCCTTTGAAGGTCTCTTTTGACCCAGTCCTGCCCCAGGCTGCTCCATCCAGGCTGCTTTCTGCGTGCACACTCTGTCCTTGGCCCAGTCAGGGATACTCAGGAAACTCAATCAATTACACCAAAAGGCCAAATGCAAACATCCCATTCAGAGAGCTGTGCGAAGCAGATAGCAGAGAGAGATGTAATTATGCTCGAGTAATTCTGCCGTAATCCTCCCAAAGCCACAGGCTGCACTGCCTGGATCAGCTATGACCCAGCTTAGCAAACACAAGCGATGACATGAGAGGCACGGTGGCTGTGGCTGGGGCTTGGCACCTTCTCGGGGCAGGATCTCTGTCGAGGAGACCACAAAGGCTGTGAAGAGAGCAGACAGGTGGTGGGCATCAAGGAGACTTTTCCTAAGCCGGCCAAGCTCAGTGCTAGGGGCAGGAGGTACTCAGCAAACATTAGTCACAAGCTGAGTCAACATCAGGGACTCAGGTTGACTCTGCTGAGCTCCTGCCACATACCCTGCTAGAAGCCTGGAGCCACAGAGATGAGAAAACAGTTTGGACAGAGGAGGCTTTCTGCTCACAATCTAGGTGGCTATGACCAGGAGCTTCTGGGGGGCTCCGTACAGGCCAAACTACATTTAGGGATAATAGAGGTTTACTTAGTATCAGCTATGGTCAATTTGTACCAGCTGCCTGGAGGATGGTTGGGAGGATGCCACAGGTGGGCTCAGAGGGAAAGCGTGCTCTGGCAATCAATTACTGATGCCTGCCACAGGCACGGAAGTGGAAAGTGATGGCATGTGTGTCATCTAAGTGCCTTCTCTAGAATTCTAAGCTCTCCCTAGAGAAGAGCAGCTAGCAGTAAGAATAAAACAGCTACCTGAGTGAAGGCTGCACCCACTGTAGTACTGCCAGGAAGAAAGACTGCTGTCACCACTGCAGGGTGGAAACAGCCTGGAAGATGGCTTGAAAAGAACTCAGTTTGCATGGGGTTGGATCAATCTGCCTGGATGGTTTCAGGATACAGCCCCTGCTTCAGAGAGCTGATTTGAGATGTGGTATAGAATAGTTGTGGAAGAATGAATGGTGAGTTTCCCTGGATACTCTCTACCCGACACAGTTACACCTGTGAGCTGGGAAACTCATGAAATAATGGAGGAATCTTGGTCAGGGTACAATGTAGTTATTGCTATAAGCCACTCAGAGCCAAGGAACTGTTCCTCTGCCTGAGGAACAGAGGTCACAGCCTGCAGTCCAGGCAATGATATGGACAGAGATGTGGGAGGGCAGGAGTGACAGGGACTATGGAGTATGTTTTAGAGGTGAGCAGAAGACAAGCATGGGAGGCCAACCCCAGTATGTCTACAGGAGCCCTGAAGGCCTGAGGGAGAGGCTGAGACTTAGTGATGTGGCACAGGGGAACATGGAAAGTTCTGGAGCAGGGCAGATCTGTACTCAGAGAAGCTTCATGTGTGTATATTTCTGATGCCCGGTGGGCTTCAGATTGAAGTGGGAAATCAGGATTATGAGCTAAAATAGTCCCCATGTGAAGTTGACCCAGGGGTTGTAGGGAGCAAAGGAGAGGGGATGCCTTAAAGGACCAGCGACATCAGAGGGGCTCCCTGAATCTTCTTGACCTCTGTTACCTGCAGCTCATACACATCTTCTCTCAGGATTGGAGAAACATACAGGTAGCTCCCAAGAACCAGCCTGTTGAGGGACAGATGGGGCTGAGCCCCTGGTCCCTGGATCCCAGGGAATGCTCCCATGCTGGGGCTTCTGCTAAATCCCCCTCCTCAGCCTAGTAACCTGACTGACAGAACATGCTGAAGGCTCCAGAGATTTGAACAGGCTTTATTAAAACCTTCTTACATTAGCTACCTGGGCAAGCCCAGCTCCAGGTAGGCTCACTTTCCCT
The DNA here is from genome assembly GCA_004027025.1 of Myocastor coypus. NCBI lineage: Eukaryota > Metazoa > Chordata > Mammalia > Rodentia > Myocastoridae > Myocastor > Myocastor coypus. The sequence continues at coordinate 26,108 of PVJA010001384.1, read as the reverse complement.
GTCTAAACTCTTGGGAAGCAGAAGCCTAAGACCTGGGAGTGAAGGGGCTCAGACCATGTGTCTCAACCTACAAGGATAAGAATCACCTCCAGGATCCCAGAAAATCAACTGATGACAGTCAATGAGTTCCACTACTCACTGGACAGGTGTCTCTTATGGATCAGAAAGTTTCTTACCTGAGCATAGGATGTATCTGCCTCTGCAGTACCAGCTCAGAGCCACAGCCACTTAGAGATAGATGATCAATCTGCCCTGTGAGCCTTTTATTATATTTTCCAGGTTAAGCATCCCTGAGAGACATAACTCACAGAGTGACAGACTGAGTGTCTGCTGTAACGAGGCCACTGAGCTCTGTACACCTCAGTGTGACCACAGCTTCAGGGCCCACAGATCTGGGAAGCCACCCTGGATGTGCTGAGCCTCCAAGGGCTGCTCCGCTGAGTCTTGCTCTCTGCCTCTGCCCTCTGCCTGAGGCTTGCTAGAGGGGCCTGTTCCACTGACCGGCCTTCCTCCCTGGCTTCACACACCTTCTCCAGGCCATCTTCCTTCAGACTGATGATGTCCAGATCAAAATCCGTCCGCAAGCCACTGGTTTTGTTGAAAACAATCCGTCCAGTTAATCCTTCCCACTGAGCCTGTGGAGGGGAGAGGGCAGAGCGGCAATTCCTCGGGCTCATAAATCATCATTCGGTACAACTGTACAATGCTTCATTTTAATTACTCCTTGCACTGATACTGTTCCCCCAAGACCATGATTAATTAATAATCACCTCCATCATTGCTCGGGCTGTGGTGCGAGCCAGCGATTTCCATAAATTCTATTATGCTCTTTAGCCAGCTTTGCATCGCACCTTCCCGTGTACAACATCGATCTTGGATGCGCTCAAATGGGCCCCCACCTTGGAGCCATGGGAAGGGGGGAGCCCTTGTCAGATCCCTGGGGAGGGACAGGGAGGCAGGAGGACAGAGCCGGGACAGGCGGCCCGCCAAGAGGCTGAGAAGCCAGAGGGGCCAGCTGGCTTTGGCTATAAAACCAGATTACTGGGGCAGACCTCAGAGGGGCAGGGGAGATCAAGGACTGCCACACCCAGCCTCAAGTCCATGCCTATCTGGTTTAGAATTCTAGAGACAGTGTTAGATTCAACCACAATGAGCTGTGTGGCCTCAGATATTCCATTTTCACCGCTCTGCCTCAGCTTCCTCAGCTATAAGATGGAACTAATAATATTACTCATCTTACCATAATATTGTGAGGGTGAAATCAGTCCTGTAGAAGACTGAGAGCAGTGCCTGGCACACACAAAGCCTGTATGCATAGTTGCTTTTGTCTTTTTTTTTTTTTTTCTTTCCCCCAGGACCAGGGTTTGAACTCACAACCTTGCACTTGCCAGGCAGGCACTTGTGCCACAGAGCTATTTCCCCGACCCTACTTCTGTCTTTTTAAAAATAGCATCGTGAATACAGAAAGAAGTAGATGGAGTTTGGGCAGACTGAACCAAGGAAAGCTCCCATCTTCCTGGTCAGGGTGGCAGGACTGGCACTGTGTGATTTTATAAATAGCTGACTATCATCCAGTGGTGCCCCTGTGTTTATGGGGAGTCTCTAGTTGCTTTTTTTTTTTGTTTTTTTTTGGTCTTTTTGAGACAGGGTTTCGCTATGCAGTTGAGGCTGGCCTTGAGCTCACTTTTGTAGCCCAGGCTGGTCTCGAACTCGCACCAATCCTCCTGCCTCAGCCTTCCGAGTGCTGGGATTACAGGCGTGAGCCACCACGCCCGGCTCTAGTTGCTTTTGCACTGCAGAGATCTCCCAGAGATCTCCTGGTCTGCAAGGGCCGAATTCTTTTCTATCTGTCGTTCAGGAAGGTCTTGTCCAGATGCTATCTTTCCTGTGGGTCCAGAGCATTAGCTTCTCAGGCATGGTCAGTATTCTTGTCAAATGATCTGCCCAGCACCTCTGGGATGTAGTCACATGAGGATGGTGATTCCCATTGTACAAACTGGAAGGGAGCCCCAAGGGCAGGGAGCCAGGAGCCCCTGGAGCCCACCCAGTACACAGGAGGCAGAGCCAACTGGCAGAGCAGACCCCTTAGGTGGCAGCTGTTCCCTCCCTTCCTCATCTTTAGACATAGGTGGCAGCTAGTAGGCAGTTAAATACCCATACTTTCTCGTGTCTAGAACACACCTCATGTGTCTTAGAGTTCTGGGGCAAAAGATGGGCTGTGGAGCAAGAGGAGGCTTGAGAACTTGGGATCTTACAGCCCAGGAGGAGGATGTGTCCAGAGAAGAGGCAGGATGGAGAACATCTGAGTGCTTGGAAGCTGTTTGAGCCTTGGCACTGGATACTGGGTCCTATTCCCTCAGGCCAGACTCCGTATAGCTCTGAGCAGCTCCAGCACGATGCCCCCCCACCCCCTCCACCCCAAATGGGTTAGCACCCATGGGCACATGCATGAGTTCTAGGCTTCATAGGATCCCAGCTAAGTGCTTGGGAGTCTGGCTAAACACACAGACAACTCTGGGGCTCTGTAAAGTATCCCAGGTAATTAATTGGGTCTCTGGGCAAATAAGTATCTTAGGAAGGCAGAGAGAGCCGAGGGGACCACCGGGGAAGCTGCAGAACAGCAGGGGTTGAAATGCAGACATCTCTGAGGTGATCTTAGTGTTCCAAGGTGCAGGGTCTTGTTACCCACCTCAGATATTTAACTAGGTTTGTGCAGTGCTTAGCAGGATACCTGCATATACAGTCATGGCTAAGTGGTGTGGTTTACCTTTTCTCTTTTGTTGCATCTATACATGGAGTTCCTAGAACGAGGGCTGGCCCTTGCCTAGGGAAGAGGAGCAGTCAGCCGGACTGGAAGCTGATCACAGAGGGCTATTTATTATCCTTCCCTGCAAGAGCATGAGTCCGCATTGTGGTCCTGCTAGCGGGGCCTCACTATTGGCCCCTTTCACAGGTGGGGATAGTGTCACTCAAGGAGATCCCAAGTCCCACTGGGATATGGCAGTCTCTCACTGTAGTAGCAGAGCTGGTGAGTGGTGTTGGGGAACCCAGGGTGTAGCAGGGAGAGCTCAGGGAGCCCAAGGAGCTGGGACCCAGGGGCCAGAAATTAAAAGCTGCAGCACGGAATGTGAAAATCTCCGTTTATGACTTCACAGGGAGGCTCAAGCTTCCCTCAGGCTGGCTCTCAGTCAGTCCCTCTCAGTTCCTCTCCCTGGTGGACCCACAGCCTCTGGCTATTCTCTGGCCCCCAGGGGAAATCACAGCAGGAGCCTTCAAACCAGCGCAGAGGAAGCCTCTCCTTGTCAGCTAAAGAAGCAGGAAATGCCAGCAGGTGTGGCCAACCCGTGGGCGGGCGAGAAGAGCAGGGCAGGGAGCAGCTCCTCCCCTTGACATTTCCCAGCCCACCCGCCCCCTCCAGCCACCGCGCAGGACTTGCTAAATGAGAGATGCTTTGCACGCTCTGAACTCCGGCCTGGTATTTTCCAGCTACTCTCGGAAATGCCAAGTCTTTAAAATGATTTACTGTCACACAGTCAGATGGGGAGACAGGCAAGCTGGAAATGAACCCAGGGAGGAACGTGTGCTGGGCTCCAGTGGGGCACCCAGCTTCTGGTGGGGACCAGCTAGGGGATCATGGGTGAACCCTGGGGCTGTTCCATCCTTGGCCTCCGAGGCCCTAATGGAGAGCTGAGATGGGAGTTTCTGCAGGAACTCTCTTGATGGGGTGGAAATGGTGTGGACTATTTACCGGACCTGGTGCTAGGGTACCCCAGCATGGGCCTGTTCCTCAAGATATTTTTCTTTGAACACTGGATACACTCATAATAGGCTGGCTGTTTGTGTGCTGTCTCCCTGCTGGGGCTGTGAGCTCTGTACGTGGGACTCATCTCCTTCAGTCACACTTGGAGCCTGGTGTGTAGCTCAGTGCCAGGAACGCAGCATCCCAGTGAATTCCCACAGCAGCCCACTTCCTTTCTGGGGCCTTGTGCTTCTACCAGAGAGAGCGCCTATCCAGAGCCCTCTGGGATGCCTTTCCCTAATGTCCTGGAATGGTCACTCCCTGTGGCCCAGCGTAGCCCTGCCTGCATCTCATCCTCCTTAGCCTTCTCTTATCTACTGCTTCCTGGCTTGTGACTCTGGCCATGCTCTAGGCCAGGGACTCTACACTTAACTTTCTGATAGCCCAATGTGGCAGGTACTCTTACTATCTCAAACTGAAGATCAGAGGTTAGTCACGGCCCTCAGAGTCACACAGCTCGGTGCAGTGACACAAACCCAGGGCTGAGCTTCGCCCATCTGTAAATTGGCACCAGCAAACTAACTTGCAAAGATTCCAAGCACAGCTGCAGGTGGAGGAGCCTTGGAAATTAAAAGCAGACACTGTGCTACCTGGTCAGCTCTGCAGCAGGACAAGGTCCAGGCTCCTGGCTCTGCTGACCTCAGTTCTATGGATGGGAGCCGATAGTTTCAAGGAGAACAAAGGCCCAGCTGGGGTCTCATGGGAAGTAGGCTAATGGGCTCGTGGTGGGAAGATTAGTCTGCAGGGCCAATTTTTGCTTATTGAGCCTCCACACTGCACAAAGTGCTTTATGCGTTGCATTTCATTTCCCCCTTTGCTGTGCCCCCATGAGGAGGCCATGTTTCATGCTCCATTTTATAGGTGAGGCCACTGAGGCTCTGCCAGGCTCTCTAGCTTGCTGTGGGTTGCAGTGGTGCTTTGAAGCCTGCTCACCAAACTGACTGCCTACTGGACACTCACGAGGGATGGGCCAAGGACTTAGCACTGTCACTTGGAAGACTGGTTCTACTGAGCCCATTTTTACCCGAAGATACCATGGTTTGGAAATGTGAGGTGGCCTGCCAAGTTCTCATTGAATAGGAGTCAGTCTGGTTCCCAACCTGGGTGGGGGTCACGGGCCTCACCTCTTTGATGAAGTTCATGAAGCGGCCGCCAAAACGCCAGGCCTTGTGCCGGTGGCATTGCAGGGAGTTCACCGTCATCTGGGGTGCCCGCTGGTAGCACACGGACACGATGTGTACAGCGTCATACAGTAAGGCTGCATCGGTCTGCAGGAAGGGCCAAGGGCTATTTGAGGGCATTCCCAGCCCTGAGTTGCTCAGCTTGCTGGCCATGTCCCCGCCTAGGATGTCCTTCCCAGACTTCCTGCCTAGTGGTCTTAGCTGAAAGTTCCTGGAGCCCAGGATCCCTAGTCCTTACCCCTACTAACTGTAACCAGTTGTTCATGTGACTGCACTCCCACTTGATGGGACCCTTATCACTGACAACACACTCCCTATGGAGCCCTTTGTCCCCAAAGGAAACCGAGGCTCAGAGGCTGTGTGTGATTTATCTTTGTGTCTCAGGCCCCTCTTCTGGGGTCTGGCTGAGACACTGCAGGTCTTAAGAGGTGGTGAGAAGGAAGGAAGAAGTGTGAACGAAGAACGAAGGAAAGGGGGAGCCCCTAGGCCTGGCCCACCCTGGGGGTCTGCTGTACCATCATCACTCCATCCAACAGGCCGGACTCTGCCCGGGGAGCTGCCTGCAGACGCTCCATGGACCACTTCTCCACGATGGCTGAGACATGGGGGTTGTCCACGTTGAGGATGCGGAACCCAGTCAGGTTCACCCCTGAGTAGCGGTAGGGCTCCAGGTCTAGCGCGTAGAGATCCTGGAGAAGAGGTTTGTATAAATGCAGGTGTGACCACTCAGGCAAAATGCGCTTCTTGTACCTTCCCTGGTGAGGGTCACCATGCCAGGCCCTTATGGGGAGTAAGAAAAGAACCTATAGGAGCACTGGACTGGGAGTCAACTCAGAACTCATGCCGGTGAGAGTGATGCCAGGGGTGGGCCCTTGGTCTGTTTCTTCTTCTACAAGATGGGGATCCGCCCCTTTACAGGACCCCATGAAACAGTTCCTGCAGAATGCCTAGCTTCATACATCAGATACGTTTACTCATGCCTGTTTGCCTCCAGGGGGGGATCTACTTTGCGAAGACAAAGAGCACTGAGCCTGAACACTGCCAAATAACCCAATATTTCTTCCCCCGAAAGAGGTGCTAAAGAGGTGATTTGAGGAGTCCTTCCTCCAGTTTCACCACCCAGGTTAGAGTCAGAGCCTTGTTGTCACCTTTCTACCTAAGGCAGGCAGGTAATGAATGATTGTTCAGCCTGGTCAACAGATAGGTCCTGCTTGTGGTCCAGAAGAAGAAGAAGGTCTTGACAAACCAGCTCTCCCTGCAGTGCCAGCTCTGGGGCTGGGAGGGGCTGGAGAGGGAAGCAGCTCAGAAAGAAGGGGTCATCAGAAGGGGCTGGCTTCCTCTGGGCTGAGTAAAGACAGCAGTGTGTGAGTTTGTGTGTATGTGGGGCAGCCCTCAGAAGAGCAAAGGAGAGCTAAGGACCTGTTAAAAACAGTCCCAAACTTGGAAACAGATAAAAGAACAGTATATTTTTTCAGCACGACAAGTAAATGTTGCTTACCCAGACCACACAGGATTACTGAGCTCCCCAGGGGAACATACTTGGCTTTGACTTTGCTATTAGCTACTAGTTAAAGGCCTGGACTCCGGGCAAACATGCAGATTTGTGTCCAGCAGAAAAGATAATCCCCAAGGTTGTGGATTTATTGCACCGCAGGAGATTAATCCATTTTGTGTCTGACCTAGCAGTCTTATGCTACCCCTACCCCACACCCACCTGTAATAACTATGAACACCCAGTTCCTCACACGCTCGGGGACCTGCTTCACCATCCTAAAGGAGGACAGGGTCCTCCCATCATTCAAATGTGCTCAGCCCACATTTACATAAGAATCATGTGTCTGACTTTTTGAAGTCTATACAGTGGTACCTCAGTTCACAAACTCAATTTTCTCCTCCATGCTGGTTGCAAACCGAATTAGATGAGAACCAAATCAAATTTCCCCATAAGGTCAACATTGAACCTAACCGCTGATTTCATTCGGTGCTCATATGATGCAGTTTGTGGCCATAATCATGGAAAGAAGCAAGTTTGTGAGCTGGGTAGCACTGTACCTTGACAATCTAGATTGGCTTCTTTCTACAAGTGGAGAAACTGAGTCTGGAGTTCATGGTCAGAGCTCCTCATCCAGTGCCTGTACTTTCTCACACTCTTCCCTCACTTAACTGCCTACCAGCCTGGTGCCTGACCTATCTTCTCTCTCAGGCCCCTTACTCTGTCATTCCATCCTGAGCCTGCAGGGGTGGTCGGGAACCCCCTTGGCTGCACTTGGCTTTCCATGACTGCTGTCATCTCAGTGTCCAACTGCAGATCAGTCAATAATAGCTCACGCAAGAAAATAAATAAATAAATAAATAAAATAAACCCGGGCGTGGTGGCGCACGCCTGTAATCCCAGCACTCGGGAGGCTGAGACAGGAGGATCAGTGTGAGTTTGAGACCAGCCTGGGCTACAAAAGTGAGCTCAAGGCCAGCCTGAACTGCATAGCGAGACCCTGTCTCAAAAAAAAAAAAAAAAAAAAAAAAAATAATAATAATAGCTCACGCAAAGATGATGAAAGTCGGAGCCCACAGAGCAGATCTTTCTCACTTTCAAGTGCCCTATGGTTTCTGCGATGTTGCTAATTGATGCTAAACTCCTGCTTTTCCTGCATCCTCTAACAGCCTCCTTCTGGAAGACTCTGTGTTGATTTCTTTTTTGAAGTTTTATGGAACAGAGGAGAGGCTTGTGGTACACTTAATCCAGATGAAAAAGCCTAGTCTTAACCTTGCCCAGACAAATACAGTTGACTGCTATAGCTAAGTTCCACATCTAGGGACTCAACCAACCTTGGATCAAAAATATTTTTAAATCTTTTTTGATCTAAATAGAACATGTAGACTTTTTTCTCTTGTCACGATGCCCTAGATAGAACAGTAGAAATTATTGACACACTGTTTACCTTGTATTGGGTATTTGTAAATAATCTAGAAATGATTTAAAGTATACAGGAGGATGGGCATAAGGTATATGGAAATACTATCCCAGTTTATATGTGAGGGACTTGAGCATCAGTAGATATAGGCATTTATAGAGGTCCTGGGATCAACCCTCCAAGGATAGAGAGGGACAGGAGGATAGTCCTGATTTTGTCCCAGGGTTTGGGATTGGGAACAGATGACAGCAGGAGGAAGCAGGGTCTTCAACAAAACCAGAGTCTCTGTAGAGATGGCCAAAAGGTACCTTAAGTGACCGCAGTCTCAGCGGGGATGAGGAAGTAAGTGGGCCCTTGGCCCCTATGTGGAGTGTATGGATTAGTCTTCGCAGACCCCTATCAAATAAATTTTAAACAGTATCCTCCTGTTCACTGCACATTGCCATCACTGGTAGGTTTTCTTTAGTGTAAATTCTACTGTATCATTCCCCTGCTTAAAATATGACATGCAAGGTGTGATGTGCAGTCCTACAATCCTAGCACATTGGGAGGCTAAGGCAGGAGAATCAATTTCAAGCCCATGTTGGGGCAATTTAGTGATTTTTTTTTTTTTTTTTTTTTTTGTATTTTAGGGAAGGGTCTATAGGGTGTTCAGGGTCTCACTACTAGATTAGACTCGTAGTGATCTGCCGGTTTGCAGTTTCCCAAGAGCGGGGATTACAGGCACACACCACCACCCTCAGTCTCAATTGCTATGTCAGTGTGCCCCAGGGACAGAGCTTGCACAGCAGGCCTAGTGATTTAGAAAATACTTGTCTCAAAATAAAAAATAAAAAGACTAATGATATAGTGTAGCTCACTGTGAAGGTCTGTCCTGAGTTCAAGCCCCAGCATGTGTGTGTGTGTGTGTGTGTGTGTGTGTGTGTGTGTGTGTGTGTGTGTGTGTGTGAGTGTTCTCCCTGGAAGCCTCCCTGGACTATCCTTCCATGCTTGCACTACAGGGTGGAGCAGGGGTGCCCTGGATCTCATCCCAGTTACAACTGTTTGGGTCTGGGACTGTCTGCCCTGTGAGGATCGTGAGTACTCTTGGTTTCTCAAGTGGAAAGAAAGACTGGCCAGCCCAGCAGTCCCCTGGGGTACTTAAACAACCCAACCCACCTCCACCCGCAGCCCAGAGGGAGTTCCGCAGCAGCAAGAAGCTGGTAGTAGCTTAGTTGATTACTTGTGAGGCATCTGCTTCAACACCCAGAAGCAAGAGATCCTCCTCCAGCCACCTCCAAGGAGAGTCTTCTGGGAAGCCAGGTAGATTTTGTCTTGCAGGATGTCATATGCACGTTTGGGGTCATATGCAGAGTTGAGCTGTTTGGGTCATGGAAGAGAAGGGAGCTCTGCCACCACGGGAGCCCTCTTTAAGCTTCTCCGCAGGGAGCGCCGGTTTTTTTCCTATCAGGCTGACCTCACAGCTAAGGCTTTACAGGTGCCCAGGCTGGAGCCTGTCCTGGGCCTGCCTGACTCTGTGCATGTCCTACAGGCCAGGGGCCACTTGACTCTGAAGGGTGCAGCTCTGTCTTTGAGGGGGCTTGGGTGCTGGTGAAACTGGTCCTTCTAGGCCCTGGATGCAGTATTTGGTCAGTGGAGACAGTCACAGCCTGGGTAGGATCTTCTGGGTAGCAGGGCTAGGGATCACATTCCTCCTGGTCCCCTCCATCCAGGACTTAGCCATAAAGTGATGTAGGACTGGTGGCACAGAAAGCCTCCACCCATGTGACGTGAGGGCAGGGGCAATGAAGTGCTGGTAAAGAGGCCTCTTTGTTTAGCTTCTTCTTCTTTTTTTTTTTTTTTTTTTTTGTCCAAATTGCCCTGGGCTAGGACCCCAAGTGCTGTACACAGTGAACTGTGGGCATCATTGCTACTTGGCAAAAAGTTGCATTTCTGATGCCAAATGTTGACACACTGAATTCAGTATCAACGAGGGACCTTTTAGAAACATTCAGCATAACATAATAGACTAATTCATTAGCACCCCATGGGTCTGAATGGGTAGAAGCTGAAGCTTGGAAAATATCGCCTTAAGGAATGACAGATGAAAATATCTTTCCCATGATATAACTGTTATTGCTGAGAAGTGGCATTAATTGTGATTGCTTATCTATTAATTTATTATAATTCTTTTTTTCACCTCCAGGCTTTTACCTACACATGACATGTATCAGGGGCTCAGCTGGGGCTGATTAACGCAGGGTTATCTGGGAATGGCTCAAAGCTGGCTGGAATAGATAATGGCAGCTGGGGTAATTAAAATGTCTTCTGTGTGGGAGAAGGAAGTTGGGATAATTTTTCAGAAGTGAAGAGTCAGTGACATGGGTCTCCTAAGGAGAAGAAGATAAATGCCAAATGCCATTGCCCTCCAAAGATGGCCACACCTGACCAATGGGCACAAGGAGGGACAGCCATGAGGCAGAGCCTCAAACCAACAGGGCTGGAGGGAGAACTCAAGCTGGAAACAGGATATGTGTCAGGGAGAGGACTCAGGGTGCACAGCTGACATGTGGGAGCTGCTAGGGATGCCGTGGGAGACCCTACACACACACACACACACACACACACACACACACACACACACACAGAGTCCACTGCAGACTATCTACACTTCAGGGTTCTGCCTCCATGGGAGAGTCCACAGTCCTGACACCTAGAGAGCTGTGGGGAGGAAGAGCTATGTGAACAAGTTGCAGGTAAGACCCAGAGCTGGGAACTAGGCCAAACCACTGATCCACTGGGAGACAGGAGCAAGCCACCAATCTCTCTGATGCTGGGCTTCCTGCTCAATTAACAGGATATGCAATCTCTGCTCTGGGATCTGAATGGGGTGAGGAGGAAAAAATCACTGGATGCAGGAGGGCTTGGAGACCAGTGAGATGTGTCCAGTACTGGATGACCAGAGGCTCTGCACAGTCCCCCTTTGTTAATGTCAATCACCAGGCTTGTACCAGGCTGGCCAGGCCAGGCACCATGTAGGATCTGCCAGCCAGGGTAGCCAGGGTACACTTTATACAAAGTTCCAGCCTGGAGGCTGGGGAGATAGCTCCGTGGCACAAGTGCCTGCCTGGCAGGTGCATGGTCATGAGTTTGAATCCCAGTCCCACAAAACAAAACAAAACAAAACAAAACAAAACAAAACATTCCAGCCTGATGAGTTTCAGCAGAGGGCTTTGAAGCTCCATAGCTCCCAGCTGGAAAACATCTACACCCTGTTTCTTCTTTGTTGACCAACTTGTCTCGCTAAGCCTCAGTTTCCATTTTTCTCTAGAACTGAGAGAGTCATAGCTCACTGAATCTTTTTGGGTTTTCAGTGGTATAGGGTATACTCAGCACACAGAAAATAAGCAGGAGCTATTTAAACATTTTATTTAACTCTTACATAGTACTAAGTACCAATTATCGTTCTAAGTACCTTACCAGAATCAATGCACTGAATATTCATTCTAACAGGCCTGTAAAGTAATACTGTTATTGTCACCATTCTGTACATGGGGAAATGAGGCACAGACAGTACCTTGCTCAAAGAAGTGGAAAATTCTCTATCTTAATCAGGCAGCCTGGCACCAGAATCTATGGTGTTAACTGATGTCTGCTGCTATGGTAATGTGATGGTAACTTCACTGGTTACATCCCACTTTGCATTACTTGCATCCATGTGTGATCCATGCATCCATCCATGCATCCATCCATGCATCCATCCATCCATCCATTGTTCACACACTGATGAGCACCCACTGTGTGCCAGGTTCACTTGAACTCTGGAGATAGAAAGATGATCTAGGGAGACTTTCAGGTCTTTTTATATGTGAAGGTAGCCTAATTCTCAGGAGCTTTGTGTAAACCTTTCCAAGCTGGTACTTAGCTCAGAGCCTGGGACCTCAGAGAGCATTTGTGTGTGTGTGTGTTTTTTTTTTTCTTGCCTTGATTATTTAATGCCTTTTCATTAAGTCTAATTATTTGCTAAACTGGTCATATTTTATAATTTTGGTTATCTCCAATAGACTTTTTTTCTGTCTTCTTTACACTCACTAATCATTAGTCTACTGTTTATTATCTGTTTAGCTATATCATTTTTAAAAATCTTGCTGAATGGCTCTTAATCTTTTGTTTTTGTTTTGATTTTTTTCTTCTCTTACCACTTCATGCAATTCAATTATTTTTTTTTAAAGACAGAGTTTTGCAATGCAGGTCAGGCTAACTTTGAACTCGCTATGTAGTCAAGGCTGGCCCCCAACTCAGTAATCCTTCCACTTCAGCTACCTGCATGCTGGGATTACAGGTGAGAGCAATGTGTAGTTTTTTTTAATTTCCTCCCCTTCAATGCCCGCTGGATCAGCTTTGGGGATGTTAGGAGTTTGGGAGGCATGTCATCACCTTGTTTTCTCCTACTGAAGGCCTCTGAGCTGGGTTCCCCCACCCCCCATCCCAGAGAGCGTTTGTGCATGGCTGTTGGATAAATGAATCCCTGAATTAAGGAAAGTAGGAGAAACTGACACTGCTTGGAGGTAGGGGAGGGCTCTGGGATGCCATGATCCATTCTTGAAGACTTCTTCCCTTGGCCCCAGTGGGCAGTGGCATTGCTGTAGAAAGTATGGGGTCGCTATCATGGTACCTTCTCCAGAGTTACATCCTAGAATAACATGAGGGATCTGGAAGCTTTACGCCAAGCTTCTGATGACTTTCTAGAACCAGCATGGCAGAGACAAGCTACTGTGGGCTGGTACAGACCCAGGATTACTCGAGAGGAGGTGCCTGAATCTTGGTCCCCAGCTTCCAGTTTCCCATTCACCCCACATGGCTCCTGATAGACCTCTGGCTTTGGGTCCTGGACCAGGAGAATGTGCATGGAATTGGGGTACAGTGAGTAGAGGGCAGCGGGAGTGTGACAAAGGTGGTATTCTGCTAAGTGGTTCAGACAGTGCTTTGGGCAGGAGAGGGAGCCCTCACTTGTGACTGACCCTCACACCCCACTGTGCCCCCAGCCCCAGTGCCCAGTGCAAAATACTCATTGCCAATTCACTGTTCAAAGCTCATTTGCCCTTGCCTGTGGCTGAGTGTTTTCGCATGGCTGCTTTCCAGCTCTTTGTACCACATGCAGTTGTGGGGAGACAAACACAGTCAGCTTCCACAAGTCAGAGCGAGTAGGCTCCAGCACACCACTGATGAGCTGCCTTGCCTCTTGACCTTTGCATGTGCTGATCTCTCTATGGAACTCCTCCTCTCCCTCAGCGACTCCTGCTGATCCTTCAAGGCCTGGTTCAGGCATCTGTTCCTATCTGCAACCTGCCTCAGACTTTCTACTTTCTACCAGTCACTCAGCATGTGGCATCACCCTGTGCCGTGCCCTACAACTAGCTGGCCAGGCTATGAAAGCTGCTGTATGGGAGCCAGAGCTACAGGCAAAGAGATTTCTTGGTCCTAGTCATCCCAGGGTAGAGTTAACTGCTTGCACAGACACTGGGTAAGAAGAGGGTGCCAAGAAATGAATGAAACCTCCTAGAAGTTGCAGGGGTTGCAAGAGTGGAGCTAACTCTGACACTGGCAGCTTGTTTCCACAAGAGTATGGCCTGCAGGCCCATCACCTGCTCCAGACCCTGGGTGGGCAGGGCAGCCTTCCAGGACCCCAGGAGGTCTGGGGGCTCCTGGCTCCAAGGCTGGGTGACTTGGTGCTGATGCCCCTTTGGCACAGGGAAGCCTCTATTCTGCTGATCTCAGGCCACAACTAATTTTCCTAATGGGTTTAAGTGGTCGTAAGTGTTCTTGGAGTTTGGATAGAATTCATCTGGAGCTGGCAGGTGGGCTGGCCTGCTGACAGTGAGGGCCCTGATTTTAGAGTGGCAGTTTGGGTCCAGTTGACATGTAAGCTGGAGGCAGGCATGGAAAACCAAGGCTGAGGACCAAAGGTTACAAGAGTAGTAAAAGCTTCTAATTCTACATCTCTGAATGAATCAGGCGCTGTTCTTACCCTTCTCATGGCCCTCAGTGCTCCCCAGGAGGAGAAACCCACTTTACAGAAGAAACTGAGGCACAGAGGTTAGATGACTTATCCAGGCTCCCACTACCAGTAAGCAGAGGAGTTGTCTCCACACTGATGCCAGAATCTATGCTTTTAATCTTAATCATAAGTTCTTTCACTGGTAGGGATCACAGGGACATATCTGTGCCTTTTCCTGGAGACACACCTACAGCCTTCAGGTGCTCAGGTCTCCCCTAGCTGTAGCACCTGCATCTAGTGGGCTGGCCAGGCCAGGGCACAGTGCCCTTGATTGGAGGGACTCTCACCTCTCCTCTTGCCAGAACCTCAAGGTACATTACCAGAGTGGTGAAGATGAAGTGGTAGTACTCGGTCATCATGCCCATTGCCATGGCCTGCAGGAAAGCACAATGTTAGTCAGCTGTGGGGGTGCTCTGGCAACACACCATTTCACCTGAGGTGAGAACTGGGGACAGACAGGCTGGACTGTGGGCTGGTGAGGCCGGCTCCTTGGAGCACTGTGTTCTCTGAGAATGCTGAATAGTGACAATAACTGGTTGGCAAAGGGTGGCAATTTCGCCCTGGATAGATCAAGTGCAGGATTTGGGGCCACATGCTCCAAAAGTTCCCAGGTTTACAGAGTTGGGCAGGGTCCAGCTGTGTTTTTAGGCAGTGTCTCTGGACCTGCCACACTCAGAAAGGCACTGACACAGCAGCTCTAGCTGCCCCTTAAGTGTCTGACTACTCTGCCTCCTGCTCTGGTTCCAGAGAGAGCCCAGCCCCCAGCCACGCTGGAGGATAGAGGCTGCTTTCAGCTTGAGGACAGAAGCGCTGAGACCTCCATGTTCCCCTTGCTCTATCTGACCACACAGCAGGTCACAGAACTGCTGTGGGGTTATTATTCTACATCATCATAAAGTCTACTGATATATATTTTATTAGAAGACTGTAATCTCTAATACTACTGACTATAGTGTATTTTCCAAAGTTCCTCAGAATTCTGGGCCCATCTAGTGCTCTGGGGGATAATATCACAGGCCAAGTACACCTTGAAACTGCTCTGCATTCTGTCACAGCCTGGAGGCTCCCAACCCCCACCAGGACCAGAAGGCTTCACATGGAACCTGGCAGCAGCCCACAGTGTGAACCGCTTTTAGTCCTGCCTTTAGCTGTGCACAGAAGCCCTGTTAGACCCTTTTTAGTCATATGGACTTGAGAATAAGTGCTGCCTTTCCAGCTGGATCACCTTGGCCCCACCACTTTCTCCCTGAGCCTCAGTCTCCACATTGTCAGCTGGATCCAGTAATTGTCCCTCTTTCCCAAAGTTTAATAGGGAGTGACAGATAACTGGCAGAGAAATGCTTTGGTGACTCAAAGTTGTTACTGTCACCATCATTCTATTATGTAAGGTGGAAAGTGAGGACATACTAAGAACAGGTGGCTGAGAGAATTTAGGTTGAGGGATTTCTAGGGTTTGTTTCCTTTGCAGTGACGTTGAGGATCCCCTGTGTCCAGTGCAGACCATGTACTGGGCACCAGAATAAAGTCTGCTTCCCTTGTCTCACTGCAGACTCTCTGTGCCAGGATCACTAGCCCCAGTCACAGAGGAGGGAGTATCTCTGGGGTAGGGTAGAGGCTAGACACACCTTGAGAACTAGCCTTTTAGCTGCTGTGAAGGAGCTTCCTGTGTGTACAGGGTGATGGCCAAGTCTGCCACTTGGCTGCGGCACCTCTTGCAGGTCCCAACTGAAGGGGGAGCTCTAGCTTCCCCAGGCTGTGAAACTCCCCTGGCCCTATTGAGCACCTCTTTTCCTGCACCCCTGTCCCCAGTTTGCCACCTGCATTTCACTGAGGCATGTATCAAAGCCCCACAGAATGCCTCCTTCAGCCACCAGGGATACATGAAACATGGACTCAGAGCAGTACCTTCGATTTTCTGTGCAGACACCTGGCTGCTGCTAGAGATTATACTGTAATTTTCCTTGGTGGCTGCAGTGCTTGGCTGTGGTCCGCAGCACACGAGGCTGAAGTGCACTGGGAGTGGAGACCTGCATGGGACCACGAAGCCTCCTCTCCACCACTGCTGTGGAGCTGAGCCAATGGCGCTTCGAGGAACCTTGATGTACCTCCCATAAAAGGAGAGCAGCACCATGTGCCACAGGCTGCGAGGAATGAGTCACTGGGAGAGACAGTGAGGCATTCTGGGGCTGCTCCTGAGAATCGGAGGCCTGGGTGTTTCCTGAAGAGTTCTGCTTCCGGGTGGCACTGGGATCCTCTAACAGCCTACCTCTCCCTTGAACACAGGTAAAAAGGGAAGGAGCGTTTACTGAGCACTCTCCAGGTGCCAGGACTGGGTGGGGCAGATCATCCAGCTGTCCTCATGCCAAGTCTAAATGTGAAGACCACTGTGCTGGTTTTGCTGCTAGTGAAACTAAGGTTCTGAGAAGCAAAATGACATCCAAAGTCACACAGCCAGGGCAAAGCAGTGGTAGGAGCCACATATCACAGCTGGAACTGGGAAAGGGGCAGTTGAGAGAAGGAGCCAGTACACCCTAGCTCCCCCTAGCTGCCCCTCCACCGGCCCGCTTGAGGATCCTGTACCTGCTTGAGGATCTGGGCTGCCATGGTGTGGCTGCAGTCGAAGATAATGCGGAACTCCCGGCCACGTTTCATCTCCTTGAGCAGGGGCCGCGAGTCGTCAGAGTCGATGGGCAGCTGGCGGATCTTCAGGCGGATATTGTATCTCGATGGAGCCATGATGAGCTCCTGCAACCGGATGAGCCCTGAGGGGTATGGGGCGCAACAGACAAACACATGTGTACATGCATGGAGGTCAGCAGAACTGATGATGTAGCCTGCAGAGGTGTGTGGGCACGGGAGCACAGTGACAAGTGTCCTTAGACAGACCTGAACACACTTGGGAACAGGTGTGTGCTCCCAGACAAGGCCACATATATGCTAGGACTGGGGAGTAGGACCATGTGCCTACATACAAACACATGGGCAGACACCTGTCCACACTGCTATGGATAGGACATATGGTCGGCCTTAGAGACACACATGCAGATGTAGACAAAGGCCTGTGCACACATGAATGTGGGTACATGTGTATAGAGATTCCAAAGGAGGCCCTGACCGCAAGTTCCTCCTGACCATGCCCACCTGCAGCTCTCTAACCCAGCATGGCCATAGAGACAGGTTGGTGGGAACAAGGGGCCTCATTTCCCACACTTTTCTAGCAAACTCACCTCTGGCAAGTTTGGAGAGGTGGCTTCAGCCTCAGTGGTACTGACACAGCCCAACTTTTGGGCTACCAAAAGTGCTACAACCTCTGTGTTCCCCAGCCCACGAGCAGGCTGACTTGGTAAACCCTCTGCCTTCATTCTTCCAGGTCTAATATGGCATCTTCTTCATAAAGTTTGATTCTACAGGTCTGTTCAGAAAACACTTCCTGCACAGCCCACCATGGCCAGTTTGCTAGCCTTTTCCCTCAGCCTCCTTTGGCAGTTGCCTAACTCCTGTTGTCCAACCATGAGGACCTTGAAATTGGGGAATGGGTCTCTGTAATTCCTAGAGAAGGGCCTGGCCCTTAGGTAGTCCTCAATAGGCATTTCCATAATCAGATTGACTTGCTGTTTTTCTCTCTCCACACTGAAAAAATCCATCTTCCACCTTGGCATTTTGTAAAACTACTTAATCTGGGGACTTCTAGGGAAAACTGAATGTCACTTCCTGGAGACAAATAGCTTGCTTAGGTCTAATTCAGCTCATTTCTTTCCCTATTTCAAGCCCATTCTTGCTGACTCTTCTCTGCAGTCTGGAAAGGAGTCTGCTTATTGCTGGGCCTGGCCTGGCCCAGGCCATGTAGGAGGGACAGAGCCAGCAGGCTGTCCCTGGCTCCCTGCCAGTCTTGGCTCAGCTCCTGGCTTATTGTCCCAGCTCACTGACAGTACTCTGATTTCCTCTGGGGAACAACTGCTCACCCAACCCCAATGTATGTGTTGGGGGCAAAATATGTGACCCCAGCCTGGCCGATCAGTGCATCTTCTAGGAACAGGGATTGGCCTGGACACAGGACACGGTCAGCCCTATCAGAGCGACTAGCAGAACCTGTGTTAGAGCAACTGGTAGGAAACACCCACTGCTTTTTCATTTAACTTCAAAAGGGAGGATAAAATCTGGGGGTCACCATATAAGACTTCCCAACTGAGCATTCAGAGAGAAGAAACAGAAAGAAAGGAAGTTCTAGTGATACTCATTTGAGCTTTTGGATTACACTGAACTTTCCAGGAAAGACTGCCAACACCTCCCCACCAATTACCCAACGCGCACACACACACACACACACACACACACACACACACACACACACACACACAACTTTTTCTTGAGCTAGTCTGTATCAGGTGAAAGTTTGTATCAATGGCTACCATGTGCCATATCTATACAGAATCCCCTCACTCAGTCCAACAAAGCCTTATCTCCCAAGCAATCTGGTATGTAGGTGGAATCTGTCTGTCCATCTGTCCTTCCATTCTTAAGCACAAGACATTTGATTGCTGTCTGTCACCCTACCATGCTGGGGAGGACAGACATGTCTTCTGCAGAGCTCCAGCACAAGCTTTGCCAAGGCCTCTGTCTCTCTACTATGCCACAGTCCTGACAGCATGGTTGTGGGAGCCTGCTAGAGGACAGAGAGAGAGGACAGCTGCGGCTAGCTGTCCTCTCACTCCAAATCCTAGACTAGGTGCGACAGCTGTGAGAAGGGTCTGGAGTTCTAGAGAGGGGTGGATCAAGCAAATTCCCCCAGGCCTCTTAACACTGGACCTGAGGGGAGGAGGGGGATGACATCAGCTGGCCTCGGCAAAGGAGGGGCCACAAGCCAACCCAGTGGCACACTCAGTCCAGTCCATCCTTCTCCCAGGGTATTCAGAAATTCTCAGCTGATTTTGCTGAATGATGTTGACCTTTCACACCTGTTACCCGAGAGGCCCAGGGAGCACAGATCACTCTTGGTTTTCAGTAGCTTAGCATCAGTAGGCATGTGGGCTTCAGGGACCCGGAACACAAGGACAGGGACAGGATAGATGCCACAGCAGAGGCCACCAGAGCCTCCTTGTCAGCCAAGCACATCGTCCTGGGTAATGTGTGGTGACCCACATTCTCTAGCAGCAAATGTCAGACCTTCTTCCCATCAGTGTATTCCCAGAGGAGACCAGGGCTCCTCTCACCAAGCCTGACACAGAAGATGAGGCTGTCTTTGTTTGCCCAAGATGTGCTTTCCTTCCTGGCTGCTTCCCTAATCAATCCCTCTCAAAATATCTGCAGTGAATCATGGTTGTGGGAATCATGCTTTTCACTTACGAAGCACTTCTGCATTCATTACCCTATTTAACCATCTCCCAATCCTAGAAGGCGTGTGGAAGAGTGATTTTCATTTCAATGTTGCTGATAAAGAAAGTGAGGGCTGTGGAAAGGAAGTTTTGCAGTGCTAGGAAGAGGATCAAAAGTTGAGACCCAATCTTTTGGCTCTTAGGCTGGGACCCTTTTCTCCCCCTCAGACTTTAAAAAAACATTTCCTTTCATTCTTGAGGAGATATCTGTAAACTGGACTTGGTAGCAGATGCTTATATTTGGAGGCTGAAGCAAGAGAATCACAAGTTGAAGCCCAAGTCTGCACTTGTTGAGCAGGCCCTGTCTTACAATACAGTAAAAATGGGCTGAGGGTATAGTTTTGTGGTAGAATACTTGCCTAGCATGTGAGAGGCCCTGGGTTCAATTCCCAGCATGCCACAAAAAGGAAAAGATTGTCTCTGTGTCCAGCTTAGTTTAAGAAGGCAAAAAGGTAGCACAGCTCAAGGGGCAAACAGTGATTGTCCAATCGAAAGCCATTATTCCTAAGGTAGTTTGCAATCAATGACGGCCCTAGTTCTTTGCCCCTTCTAATAGTGGAGCCCTTTGCCATGTTACCTTGCAGTGCCCTCCAGCCTTATATCTCCCCCCACCCCAGGGAATATTAGCAGGCATGATGCAGGCAATCCCCTGACATGGAAATATATGCACTGGGTTTGCTATGTCACTTCTCTTCCATTAGCCTGCCTGCATCAGCCTTCTGGAGGACAGAAACGGAAAAAAGCTTGGACTCTCTGTCCTCCCAGCCAAGGCCAGTCTAGACCAATCAACAAGCAGATGAACAACCCATCTGAGATCACAGAAACATCCTAGCCAGATTAGGTAAATGGTTGACCCTGTGGGTTTGAGAATTAAATGAGTGCTTATTACTTAAAACTACTAAATTTGGGGTGTAGTTCATTTTATAACTCACTGTAAAAGCAGCTAACAGACGCACCCTCTTCTGGATTGCTGAAAGAAATGGGTTTTTGTTTGATAGCAATGTGCTAGGCTTAAGAAGTGACTCACGACCAGGAAGAGCCCAGCAGTGCCGACTCTATTCTCATTTGACAGTGTTTAGAGTAGCAGGCCTGGTCTCCCTGAGCTATACAGGGCTCTCTTCTAAATGATTCCTAGACAGATTTTCTTCCTTGATAAGGGGAATAAGTCACATTAAGATGAATCCCTTTGGCCCTTCCTTCCTTCCTTCCTTCCTTCCTTCCTGTTTGGTTATCCTACTGTGAAGAAGGGATGTTTGGAGAGACAGCAACTTTACTGTGACCAAGAGGGAATGCCAAGAGACCTATGGCAGGACAGATCCAGCCCTTTGATTTTGTTGAGCTGCTAAACCTGCCCTGGCAAGGCTTGTTTCTAGCTGTCAATGATACAACTACAGTCGCATGTGTGGGGCACTTTGGATGGGGTTGTCCCTTACTCACAGCCAAAACTTCCCACTGGACAGAGCCCCTATAGCAGACACAGTCAGAATCTGCTGTAACATATTTCTCACTCTGTGCGTATGATGGACCACGAGCTGTCCAACTCTCTCAGTGGCCTGGCTCTGGGAACACGCTTCTCGCCACCTACCATTCACTTTTGAGGTTGTATCATTGCTTAGGTCAAGCCCCCGATTCCTAGGACCACTTGTCTTCTTGTCCAAATTCTTTCTCTTATTGACTCCCTTATGTTTAAAATTTTTGAACTGTGTTTTAAAACGTTTAGAAATCAAACTGAATTATACTAAAAATTAGACTTTATTGGGTCCTGGTTATGGGTGAAAGAACGATACTTGCATCCCTACTTTCCTCCTCCTCTTTTTCCCCCTCCTCTTCCTCTTCTTCATCCTGCTCCTTCTTCTTCATTTTCTTCTTTGATTAGTTAATAGCAATTCCATACCATCAGAGGTAAGGACCAAAAAACGTACCTGCAGTCAGAGCTAGAAGCCCTGGGAATGGGAGGCTCCAGCCTTGCATCAGCTGTGCCCAGTTCCATTAGCATGGTGCCCGTGTCTTGCCGTGGCTCCCATTCCTCTGCAAAGCCTTCCTACCCCTGCCCAGCCTGGAGGCTCAGTCCCATTGGGCAGTGGTTTATGCCAGCGTCTATTCTGCTCGCTTCATACCCAAGACGTTCTAGCTACAGCTCTTCAGAATCCTGCTCATATCTATGTCTTCTCTTCCGTTCCGTCCCTGTGTTCTCTCCCAAGCGGCCTCTCTGATGAAGGCCTGTTTTCTTCCTGCAGATCTAAGATAGCCAGGTCTGCTTCAGCCTGCTTGCTCTTGGTTGACCCTCTGGCCTGTTTATCTGATTTTACCCTCCTATTCCCAGTACTTGAGCCCTATCTTAATCCATACTCTCATCTCACGGTGACTATCGTGCAGCCTCCCTTTGGTTCTTTGCTAGCTCTGCCCCTGACCATCCCCCAATCCTTGCATCTGCAGTATTGGCCTCAAATATTCAAACATCTTTCCTGCTCTGATTGGCTGACACAGACTAAGCAAGGCCTTGAAGCACTTCTCCTGCGCCTCCAGCTCTGACTATATGCATGTGTCATAGTACTTGACACTTAATTCTGATGGCCTGGAATCACCAGCGACCACTGGACAGGTACTTGCTCTTCTATGCTATGACTAACTACTCAAAAAATGGGTCAATGTCTTTACTTCTTTATCCTCACACTTTATCCTGGAATATTTAATTAGAGTTTAATTCAACTTGATTTTCAATTTTACTCAATCCAATCCATTCCAATTCAGTTCAGTTTAACTAGCATTTGAAAAACCGACATTGCACCAAGTCTCATGTTGAACCCTGAGGGAATAAAGACTGTGTAATCTAGGGGCAGAGATGGGCTCAGAGTTAGACATCATTCACACTGGAGTGCTAAGACAGAAGGCACCTCAGCGCTGCAGAGATGCTGGCAGTGACGCGAGTGGGCAGAAATGTCCCTCCAGGTGGAGCCCTCCTGCTGAGGATGCTTCCAAGGACCTTCTGTCTGGTGCTTTGGGTATCATAGCAGCTCAATGGATGTTTGCAGAATCCCGAGATAAACAAGCAACTTTCTGGCTGTCTCTTTAGAGAGCTTCCCGCCCCGCTATTCCCACTGCCCATTAGGAGGTAATCAAGAGCTGACATGAATCACAGGCGCCCAAGAGCTGGAGGGCTCTTCGGAGCCTGGATGCTGCAGCTCTTGACAAGTGGAAAGAGTGAGGCCAGTCGGGTTAAGTGACTTGCCAAGGTCACTCTTTCTTAAGAGGCCAGGCTAAGCAACGCCTTGGGATTGAGTCCTTGGAAAGAGAGAGGTGCGGAGAAGAATCGGCTCTGTGCTGGCTATGAGCACAGGCTTAGGACTGACCAGGCCTGTAGGTGCATGCTGGCTCTTATATTAGCTGCTTTCTAGCTGCATACAAACTTGGCTGAGCCTCAGTTTCTTCACATCTAATGGGCCACTCCAAGGACTCACTGAAATGAACTGAGAACACTCCTACAGCACTTGGCTCACTGCAGACAAGCTGTGGTCTTTCCTAGTACACTAAGCCAGGAGCATTTTTCTATCACTGGGGGTGGGGGGTGGGGAGGGTGTCCTGAGGCTGACTGCGGATGAGGGCAGGGTCTGGCAAAGGGTCCTTGTTCCCTCTCTGCTTCTTCACTTGCTCAGGCCCTTTCTGTGACTGCATGCAGCCCCTTATGCCTCCATACTCAGTTTCACAGTGTGGTACCCATCTGCACTCCCACTCATGCAGACCTTGCCAAGAACAAGCCACCTGGGTATCACCCGGGTATGGATGAGGTCACAAAGAACGTCCCAGAATGCATTTTCTGTATCTGTTAGTGGATATCTGTCCTGAGCCCACACTAAGGGGCCTGGAACCCAAAGGCAGGGGGTAATGTATTGTCCTAAAAATTTCTGGGAAGTGAGACCCAGGCTAGACCTGGAAGGTTAGGCAGGACTCCTCCAAGCAAGTCCTCTGCAGATGAATGCTGTCATGAGCTGCAGCTGGGCAGGGGTGTGAGGCAGATCCTCCTCTGCCAGCCTAGTCTTGGCTGGGTCACATGATAGACTGGCGTGTCTGCATGTGTGGATGAGTGTACATAGAGACAAGTGCATTACTAGACAAAGGTACAAATGGTCAGAATTTACTTCCATGAGCACAGTGGGCTAGGCATGTGCCAACACTATGCCCTTTAGTCCCCATACTTCGTTGGTGAGGCAACCGAGGCCCACGAGTGCACACATAGGCAGCAAATAGGATGGCTGGGATAGAGACCAAATGGTATGGCTCCAGCATGTACACATGGAAGTTCAGGCCATACCCCAGGACCTTTGGGTGTGAGAGTGGACAGGTTGGCTGCAGACGGGGCATGTGTGGGTGGGAGAGCCCAGGAAGGCATGGAGGCTGTGTAGGTATGCGTAACAGGTGGGCTGGGCACCAAGTGCAGATTGGAGCACTCCTGCAGGGTGGGGGCTGGAGGTGAGCGGAGGGGAAGAAGTGAGGTGTGCGTGCTTGGCCTGGGGCTGAGCAGGGTGTGTGTGTCCTGTGGAGGGATACAATGACCACGGAGCAAAGATGGGCTGTGGGTGTGGCACACTGCTTTTCAACATGTTAGGCAAGTGGGTGAGAGTCTAAAGCTGGGCCTCTGACCCCTCATGCCCTCCCAGCCCATCCCGACCTGACCACCCACCTGTACTGTCGTCGTAGACCACGGTGGCTGACCGCCACTTGAGGTGCTGGACCAGGTCAAGGATGGCGTGGCTGAGCGAGGCATAGTCAGGGTAGAGGTTCACGTAGAAGGTGTCCTTGTTGTCCAGCGGGTGGTGCTTCCAGCGCAGCTGGATGTGAGGCACCTCCAGAGCATTGCAGATGGACTGGACGGCATTGGTGCAGGAGCCCTGCGACGGCCCGAAGATTGCCACTACACCCAGTGCCAGCTGGTCACAGGCTACAGCGGTGAGGGAGAGCAGCACAGGGGTAAGTGCTGGGGGTTGTAGGAATGGGGTGCAGTGGTTTTGATGGTAGATGGGAGGGGATAGTGTGTGGAACCCTCTGAGGAGCCATGACTGGTCATCTTTCTGAATCCAAGTTTTCTCATCAGAAAAATGGAGGTGCTAATGGCTCTCCCTTCCTTTGATCAAAGGAAGGTAAGAGATGATATATAAAACATGGGAGCATGTGCCTGGCCCTTAGGACACAGTTCACACACAGGTGTGCTGGCCATCTGTGATGTCATAGCCACGGTCACCAGATCCACGTCAGTCTGTCCCGTGGGAACTTGGAAGCACAGCCACCCACTGTCTGATGACTTAAACTTTAGCCTCCAGCCCTAGCTCCCCTCTTTTGCAACATCATCCCTGAGATCTCTAAGGTGACTCTGAGACCAATGTATGCAAAATGAACCCCCTCTTTGCCTTACAAGACAGGCTCTCCTTCCAGAGGACAGACCATGGGAGAGGGGCATCCAGGTCCTGGGAGTGGGCTCAGGGCCACGTGGGCAGGGAATTCAGGGTTCTAGACACTGAGACAAAAGTCCAGCAGGCTCTTGAAGGCCGAGTCTCCTTTGTCACAAGAATGACTGTCCTGGGAAGATAAGATGGCCAGAGGATGGGGAACTCCTCTAGTGCACAAGGTGGTACCAGCTGACCCACACAAACACAGTAGATTTGACTCCTTGACACTAGGTGATCTTTTGAGTATTTTTTCCTCTTAGCTAACACTCAATACTAACCTTACTGCCTCTTGGAAATGGGAGTTATCAAGTAATTATTTTTCCTGAAATTTCTACTTTCTCTAAGAATATCAGAGAATGCTACTTAGGGCATGGGTGAAAACATAGTAGTATGGGACCTGGCTAGGCATGGTCAGGAGCCTGCCAGAGCTGCCTGCAGCACAGGTGGTAGCAGAATTAGTGTGAAGAGCATCTCTTGGGGGACTGGGACTCCTCGTGGCCAACGCCAAGGCAGAGGAGGGTACACGGTGGAGGATGTGTATCTTCCTTGTGTTCCTACAGTGTGGGGACTGGAGGTCATCAGCAAATCACAGGTTTGTCATGTTCAGGTCAAGTCCTGGGTGCTCTTTTGTGTGACTGTGTGTGAGGCAAACCCAAGTGATAATAAATGCTTCAAAAATAGGAACCCTGGGTTTGATAACAAGTTGTTAAACTTGGGGATAGTCTGCCTTTATTTTATTTTATTTTTGCGGTATCAGGGATTGAACTCAGGACCTTGTGCTGGCAGGGCAGGCACTTATTGTACTGAGCTATCTCCCCAGCCCCCCCAGTCTGCCATTTTAATACCCACTCCCCAAGGACACTGTGCCCCAAGGCTATATGTAAGCCACCCTGTAGCTATTGAAACTGGATACCAATATGGAACATATGGTCAGAGGGAGCAACTGATAGCAAGTGATAGTTCTCCAGGTTCGGTGCTGGCTTTGTCCAAGCCTGAGGCTGTGGTCATTCTATACAATCTATAGGATTCTTCTATTCTAAATCTGTTTTAAACCTCCCAGCTGCCCTTTGATTTCCCTGCTTTCTGTCCCAAAACTTCTTATCTGTCTTGTCTTTTACTCTGAAGATTTGGTTGAAATACTTGGATGTGTCTTTCTTTCCCACCACTGTTCCTATGAATCTGCCTCTTGGATTTTCCACTTTGGTCAGTGCCTTGAAGCAGGTTAGAAGATGCTACTGCAGGGCCCGGCGGGATGGCTCAGTGGTCTAAAGCGCCTGCTTGGGAAGGCTTGGGCGGCTTCAGGGACCGAGGTTCGATCCCCGGCACCAAATGCTGCGCGAGCCCTGCCCTCGGGGTGGGCTGAGCC